>JAPESX010000539.1:0-16958 GCA_029590615.1 Nemania bipapillata | reverse complement strand
CGACGGGCCCTGTGGCGAAGAACTTGGGCCGCACCACCGTGTGCCAGAATGATGCCAGCTGCACCATCTTCACTAACATCAACGACCTCACGACGCAGTCGAAGAAGAGGAGCGAGGAAGGCCTCGAGTAAAAGCATGGGTTTTGCTATTCTATAATCAAGGGCAATATTAAAAAATCATCAAGAATTTAATTACATTTGTTGTTATCACGGTCCTAGCCCTCTAGCCGTCGCACTCTTCATTAATTTAGTGAGCTCATCGCACCTACATAAGACTGTTAGTTTCTGCTTCTCCTCATCCTGAATCAGAGAAAGAAATAGGTCAGACCAGACGTCGCATATTTTTCCTTTCTTAGCAAAACCCATCATCAAACTAGGATATGGCTAAATAGGGTATGTACTAAAGTAAGTAGCAATAGTTGAGTAGGCTTCCGGGTACTCGTTATATTGTTCTCTATACTAGTATGCCTTATAGGAACTCTAGTCAACTTTGAAGTGTATAAAGCAAACGCGTCTTTGCTAGTTCCTCGTTAGTGACGCTGGCAATTGAGACGGGCTCTTGTACAACGAGCTGCCCTCAACCTAGTGAGTGCAGTATTAGTCTAGGGGGTAATAGTTCACTCATAGGGATAGCAGAGTGACTTTGAATTTCATCTACACGTTGATCAGTTGTCGGTCATTTAAAGTTGATGTCACGCTCAGGATAGTGTGGGCTCACACGGAAGATAATATTGATTAAGTAATCATCACATGGCCTTGTCAAACTCTCCCTACCTAGCTAGAACGTTGTCATTCGTCACAAAAAGTTAAGACTCAAGATCTCTGTTTCAATTCACTTATAACATACCTATACAAGGGATGCATGACCACATTGTTCTAATCATAGTTTTGCTTACTCTTCTCTATGCCCTGTCGCACTCTAGACACGGCTATTCCCCGAATAATCAGGGCCAAGTGCATGCAGAGCTTTAAGTAGTATTGGAGGAGCTCAGGGTTACGGTCGCAAATTCTCATTCTATGTGACCCAGCGACAAACAGAGAGCTCAGGCTGTGTCCTGACCTAACTGATGTACGCTTAGGTATTCGGCAATTTGCTACCGGCACGTATATAAAGTGTGTGTGCCTGCTGCTCGGGTTAGGCGTATGACGATCGCCGCATACCGCGAGTTCTGCATGCTGCTACGTTGTCCAACCACTACATGTGTGGTTACGGTAAGTATGCAGACGCAGAGGTGCAATTGACAGCGCCTGAAGAGTATGGTAGTGTTCGTATATACTTCTCTGGGTGTCTAATTCGGCAAGCCTCCCACACTTGGTTTCACTTCAGCGTACAATAGTGTTGCCACTTTTGCGATTGCGAGTCGTATCCGCCTGCTACAGTTGCACTCAACCCCGGCACAGACCTGTAGCGTGACATCTCGGGGTAACGTCTAGTGTATTAAAATCCCACCAAAGCCTGCCAGCTCATCTAGAATGAATGTTACCAGCGTACAATAACCCGGGATTAATTAATACCACAGCCCTGGGTGCGTAAATGCGTTTCCAGACTAGAGCGTATGTGGTGGGGGGACCATACGCGCAAGTAACAGTAACTAGGTCCGTCGATGGAAGCACAACTGGGATCCGTCTGTCGCTGCTACTATAGAATGCTAATTCAGGATAAGAAGATCACCCTGAGCCTTAGTGTACAAATTGAAGGGTGCCATAATTACTGGTCTTGTCAGGGTATCGTGGGGGTTCACGTCTCGCGCTTAAATAACTGCACCAATGTTTTCATAACACCATGTCGTAGGACCCTTGACCAACGCCTTCAATGACTTGACATTGATCTACCTGGGGTAGGAATGCTGAGGGTGATCGTTTTAAAAGGAGGTGAGCTAGAACGTTGACGGTACATCATTCATACTCTAGATGAGAGTGGGAATGAGGATCGTTTTTGCTACTCGTGCTCCATATGTCGCCATGTTGATCTGAGTAAGGACCCACTTCCGGGACAGGTAGCTTCAAATGCTACTGATATACTCTGTGAAGTTTAATTGAGTTTTCTGCCAAACCCTACTATATGCCGATGCGAGGAGAGGTAGCATTACGGGGCAATGGTAGGTATATCAAGAGAGAAGGGGGAAAATGGGAAAGATTTCACGACGTACCATCTTGCTGTAGGTATTGCATGTAGGTATGTCAAGGGCATGCGCTATTCCTACCAATCGGCAACTTGCCAGGAGAGTGGGTCACACAGTGCACATCATCCCACGTCCTGGACAGTGCCAATTAATCACTCATGACAATACCACGATCCCGCCTACCTGTCTGTCTATGCGTACAGAAAGCTGCATAGCTAACCTATCCACACTACCTGTGCAGATAGACGCCAGATCGATGACCCGTGAACTAACCTGCTTACCTAGTCTCACTCTGTTCCCTAGCTTAGCTCTCCTTCTCCTACTCGATTCCACCTACCCAAAGTAGAGCGTGCACATGTTCAATACAGCAGTGTCTCTTGAGCAATGTCTCAGCCCAGCTGTCCGAATCCGGCAGCAAAGCAAATCAAAAAGTGAGACAGTTCGTCAATAACGGGCAGGTCCAGGTTCCTCAGACAGGCGGCCTGCACATCATCTCGCATGCCCTTGGGTCAGGTAGGTACTCTAGGTGGTCTAGGTCTGTCTGAGGTCCCGTCCCTCATGTCCCAGCGTAGCGCCAACGTTGGTACTCTACGCATCCGCATACGCATCATGTAGGTCTCCATATAAAAAAATAACGAGAACAGCGCCTAGATAAAGCAACGTCTGGAAGCGACAGCGGCCCCGCCCTTTTGCGGCCTGAGCAGAATCTCTAGGCTAACGAAACCCAACCTAGGTCGATGGCCTAGCTTTGCGACCTACCCAATCAAGCTTGGGAAGAGGAGGACCCTGAATTCGACTAATTCTGGTCATCCGACTCGTCGAAATGGATACCGATAGCTGTGCGGTCCGCTCCGTCGGTGAATTTCCTCAGAGTCCTACATACCTGCCCTCGTAGAGATGCTGTCTATGTATATGCGTAGTAGATATATACCTCGTCCACTAAGAGCGTAGGCGCCCCCGTCTCGGCAGAGAAAGAGCGTTTTGCGGAATTTACCATGGCATTGAGCATTGTGCACTGAGCACTACTGAGCAGGGGAAGTAGTAGGGAACAGGGGAGCAGGGAGAGGGAAAGATGCCAGAGAATCCCGAGACAATCGACTGCCCCTAAGACACGATACTGGACAACCCCTCTCTTGGCTTTGCGGGCTGAAGAGGGGGCGCCTGACTTAGGAGCTGTCGATTGACGATTGACCCGAGATCGTGATCTGAACAATGTCTCGATCCTCCTTGGATCACGCAGAATGACTTGCAGATAAGACCCGCTAGGAAGAGTGCCCAGAATCTCTATCAAAGCTTAAGTTATTCAATAGCCTACTAGATCACGAATAGAGGTACAAGATTCAATCAAATTGAGTTTAATTGGGGTAGCGATTGACTCTTTCAAGTGTAAAAACAAATAAAAACAAATGCCCGCAGGCACGGTATCATAGCCAGATCTTCTAACGCCACGCCCATTCCCTATAGTAAGTATACTGCCAGATCATCGCCAAGGCCCCAATTATGCGCTGCTGGTTCGAAAACAAGTGAGAAAATTACATGGTGATTGTCTATTGTGAGGCACCTGGGTATCATCCCCAGGTGCCGTGCACCTTGCCTCGCCGGGCTCTTGACTTGACTCCGATATCCCCGTTCCTCACCAGGCTCTTCCATCTCCTCTCAACCCCGTTCTCGCTCTTGCCCACCCTCCGTGCGCACTCTTGCCACTCTGATTTGGAGAGCTTAAGCTTTTCGCAGATGAGTTCAACAAGTACTCGATCATCTTCGACGCTCCACCGCTCTCCGTTTCCCTCTTCTTCTACTCCTGTGCCTTCTTTCTTGGTCTCTTCTTCCGTAGGTTCATGCACGTCATGGAAATCTGAGCGCTCTAGGCCGCGTGGTAAGTTCTCTGGAGCAATACGAGCACGCTTGGGCGTGGTCGGTGTAGGTGTAGTGTGACGCGTATCTTCCGGCTCATCCACCTCAGTATCGCTGATGTCGAGATCACTGTCAACATCATCACCGCGACCCATGTCATCCTCGGGTCCACGCCGTCGCTTGTTAGCACCGCGTGGAGGCGCATTTGGTCTCTTGCGAATCCTCAAGCGCTGATTCCGGTCCTCGTTTGGATTTTGCGGGCGTGGTCTCAAGCGCATTTTGATAGGCGAAAACGGCGCGTGGCCCATTGGGGGTGTTGGCAGTGGTTCAAGTTGCGACGGTATTGGTGGTGGAGTTGCCATCATAGATTGAAGTGCGCGGCAGGAGTTGGCAATAGTGGTGAATGTGGCATGAGGGCTCGTGGGAGGGCTGGCAGGAGGGGAGGCGAAGAGTGAAGCTTGTAGTCGAGTGACAGGTGGGTGCGACAAGTCGCATGATGAAAGTGCCGATGGCATCAACATCATGGCAACGAATTATTTTTAACCACGATGTTTATCTGTTCGGCGCGCGTTGTTGTGTTCTCAAAATAGGCCGTTACCGTTGGGGGTCGTAGACCACCCGGAGAGGCCAAATGCGACGGAGCGAGTTCACCAGAGCGCGCGACCTTGGCGTTCTAATGCGCAAACGTGGTGATGGCGTTGAGCACGTCTAACGATTCTAGCAGTTTTCTGATGTTTGAATAGGGGTAGTCGATTCAGCAATGTGAAGGCATCGATTGGGGGATACTGTTTTCTTCTTTTGGCGATGAGGAACGCAGGGCGAGTTGGTGGTGGGAAGGTTAAGAAGAGTTGCGCCCGGGAGAGCGGGTGGACAGGAATAATGTACCTAATAAGACGGGAGGGAGGTAAAGTGCGCGCAGCAGGCTCGACTGGGACCTGACTAGAGGAGCTCCCTGCTCAACAAGTGGACCACATGATTCACAGAGGTACAGCTGTACACACCTATAATGCCGCGAGTACATCTGTACTCTCAGGTCTTTCGGTCAGAAAAGCGGGACTATGAGGTGTATAACCAATCATTGCCGAGTCGCGAAGCTTAGCACTTTCTACACTAGTCTTGCAAGGGCGCAAAGCAGGTAGGGTAGGTGGATGTGCAGAATACCAGGTATGTATTGTATTCTGTAGCCTGGAGGTACCTGCTAGATAGGCAGCTCAACTGCTGTACTTGTTGTTCCTATTCCGGCTGCCCCGAACCGTGGGCTTTTCTTTGCCTAGTCGGTGATGCGAAGATCTTTTATTCTAACTCATGCCCTATTTACAACGTCTTCTACCGAAATATCATGTTACGGCCAAGGTAAGAGGAGCCAAATGATCAGGGAAGAGTTAGAAGAAACCTGCAGCGCCTATAAGTCACTTTCTCGTCACTTCGCCCTGATCGACCCATCCAATGCCGAAAGATAACGCAGCAGCAACCTAGCTTGCCCCAGTCAAATGCTACCTACCCTTATCCCTAGCGCTGCTCAAGGTTGCAAGAGCACTTCTCAACTCAAAGCCAAGCTCATCATCTGAACACACCCTCTACGTCTTTGCTCCCTGGCGAATTGCCGCGGCCTGACGCCCCTTTCGTAATGTACTCAGGCGAGGTAATAAGAGCAGAAACATTTAGTTTGGGGTTTGTAGGCTCGGGTGCATGTCGTAATCTTACTAGCGAGATCAACCGGTGCTGTGAAACCTCTTCAACCGCCCAGACTCATTATACTTAGTAGATTCAGAAAGGTAGGTAGCGGATCAGCAGGGCCACCCAGCGCCTATTAATAAGCGGCACTTTAAACGTCTATATGGATAGGATATGGGATAGGTAGTAGGCGCATCCATCCAGGTAGGTTACTACGACGTCAGCCCCTTGACTTGTTTCCCCAATGGCTCCCTATCTCGTCGATGACTAGGCAACCAATTTACAGAATATTACATCTCAAACCGTCATTTTCGTAGCTATTTCCACATTGCATATGGGACTATATCTCGATGTACGTCGGACTAGTTTACCCCATAGGTTATCTGTGCATCGTACATCCCGTACGATATTGTTGCCGATTGTTTCTTCTCTGGCCCTATGGTCTCGTCTTAGAGTCTATAGTTTAGATATTTGTTCGACTCGAAGCAAGACTCGAAACCACTCTGCTTCCCCCTTTTAATAATTTCAAGTGAGAAATCCAAATAGGGAGGCAAGTGTGATGTAGGATCGAAAAGTGTAGCAGTTTTGATTCGAAGCAAACTAAAGCCTCCCTTGTGGGCCAGAGAGGCCGGCCAGACCTGCTATAGAAATATACGCAATGAGGCTGTGTTTCTTGATAGTATATGAATAATTTCAGAGGGCTTGCAATACAGCAGTCTCACGGCTACCAAATTATAGTTTTCTGCAGCAGGGAAGCAGTCACATAATTACCGTCTGTCCCTATTCCATCACCGTTTGAGGGATGGGTGGTGGCCGCACAATGACCACGAACGGTGGGTTGGAGGAACAAGAGGGGTTAAGGGGGGGTAGAGGGGGAGGCAGAACAGAAACCTGTCTGGGGTCTAGTAGATTCTGCTGTAAGCTGTTTAAAGACGCGTCTTGAGCGCGACAGTGTCGCGTCTAATCGACGCGCAAATTTTGATTAGGGTCTCCACTCCACTGACCAATCGTCTTATACAGAAACCCCCCNTTCTAGCATCGTGCAGCATACTAGCCTCGTATTGGTCCTCACCGTTTCAACAACCTCAATTGTTCAAGTGACTTCTAGCATGGCTTGGTACCAGTGCATGCCCGTCCGCTGCGCTTATCGATCATGCATAACGTAATATCTAGGTAGGCAAAAGCCTCAGTGAATGCTGACCTCATATTTGTGGTATGCTCCTTGGCCTTGTGGTTCACAGCATCATCAAGACCGCAGCCAGGATACCCAGCCGCTCCCAGGTCAATCACTAGAGGACTGAGGGTTACCTGGCCTCGCTTATAGCCGATAGCCATCGATAAAAAGCACTTGATTAACGAAACTTTCTTTCGGGGTCCAATGGCTAACTCGAGTAGATAGTCTGTGCCTGTTTGATCGACCGAGCTCCCGTCCGCCCGGAAAGCGGGAGACTGCGGCGGTGACGCATTCAATCAAATCAAGATTGTATTTCAATGCGTACAATGCATACAAAATCGTCTGTTCACGCCGCCACTTTACTTGAAGCATCCAAGCAGCCAAGAGGAAAGTGCACAGTAGGATTATACAGTGTTTATGAGCTCGAGAAGTTAGTTCCACAGTGCATTTTTATCAATTGGTACAGTACTCTCTTTAGTTGCCCAATCAGTTTTTATCTATTCCCCACGTCATTACCTATTGCGGAAATAAATCGCATTAGGTGGAAGTTCGTATTCAAGTTCCAAGGGGTCTAGCATATTTATTCCATATCCTACTATGATGTAGATGCTAGAATGGTCAGTGTTTGGTATGAGAGCGCATTACGATCGAAGAAGTGAAGCTGCCCCGGCGTAAGAAGCTCTTGAGGTGTCCCTCCCTATACTTTTATGGAAGGATAATTCATCGTTCCAGTTAGTATCCGACAAAAAGGCGAAGCGAACAGTAGGCTTCTCGTGCCATACAAATCTATTGTTATTTAATTGGGGCAAACCCGTATTGTAACATTCATTCCTCGAATTGCTCTAAAGAGTACGATATCGATTGGTACTGATGCTCGGTTAACGGTACGTTGAGAGTTCAAATTTTTGAAAAGCAGATTATCAGATACGGCGAGAAGATAGATAAAAGTAATGAAAAGAAAGGAAATTTATATAGGCAGTTGGATGAATTTAGGGTCAGGGCTCTCCGGTACGTCGCCCAATATAACCTATGGTATTGATCTTAGCACCTATCCCAGGTATCTAATGTGGGAGCAAGATGATGAAATCAGCTCTACTAAGTAGCTACATAACTAAATAGTGCTACGAGAACTCACGAGAATTGAGGCAGCCTTTTGGGGAGTTAGAGAAAATTAGGCCAGGTATGTATTTGATCAATCCTTTAATGTCAGCAATGTCAGGTGCTCTAAACATGATTATATTACTCCCTATTACTCGCGGCGATTAGTATTGCTATTACAGCTCAGGCGTTAGCGCTTTGAGTGTTCTGAACAAACGATCATACAGAAAATGAAGGTGAGTATTTAAGAGGCGGTTACATGACAAATCATTGCTAGTGGTGTTCAAGAGCGTTGCAAATCCCCATATGGCCAGCTCCAGCGTACGACCTAAACCGGGATTTCCTAGAAATAATAGACACCCTTCAAAATATTTGTATGTTGAACTCACCACGTTGATCTATTTGAATAGTAGGCATCAGTGTATGTAGTATCTTTAGTGATACAACGATATGGGCATAGAGAGGTTAAATAGCTATACATAACTTCGTAATGTCGCCTAGTATGAACTTGTTAATCATCATTCTTTGGGAAGACTCAACACTACACTAGAACAATAATACTAGGTTACCCTGACTAACTTGGATTGATCGGTTCTATGGTACCCTCATCACTGATTACTTCAAGTTGGTGTGTGATATATGTGACTCCAGGAGCTACCAAGGTTTAAGGAGTTCCCATACCCAGAGAACACGTCTAGAGATGCACGAGCTAGTAGCTGAACCGTCACACATTGCACCAAAGGCACCAATCTCCCGGCATGGCATCACCCCCTAGTTTGTGGCTTATGACTCCTGCACACCCTATTGAATTGCTCCATCCATTGTGTAAGGGTAGTGGAAGAGGACAGGGGCGGGGTATGCCACGTGGTTGTTCTCCGGCTAATAGTGTCCTACGTCCATGCTACCACGCCCCTCTCTGCCTCACTACTTGTTGGAAACTGATTCGCGATCCCAGATACTTATTCAAAAAGCAGAATACCTCTAACCTCTCATCATGAAAGGGTTTTCCGTTTGTTTAAGGCTTCTAAATTTGCCCGTGACGCATAAAATCTCAACAAAACCAAAGTCTTGGAAGCAGCAGACAGCGACTAGCCTCCCCTGAATATGGTTCTTGGTTCTTTTAAACGGGGTAAGAAATGAAGCTATACCAACTCACGGTCATCGTGTCACTCTTTCCACATGCCGTCTTCAGTGCGAACGCCATACCGGACTGCCCCGAGGGCCAGTTATGCCTAACCTCTTTCAAGTCATGTGCTGACATTTTCGACGAACGATGTCGTGCACCCCGTGGCTCATACCCATCGGCGTCGTTAGTTAACTCAACTCAGATTCCAGTCCTGTTAGCCGGTAGAAACTACACAGTTTCTTGGGTATTTGGGCCCCACGGACAGGCCAATGTTCCGGTAAGGATCGAATGGCAAATGGACACTATTGTGTGGGAGACTTGTAAATACTCTAATATGCCTCCAGATTTGTATGTCATCTATACCCACTGACGTCACCATGTAGGTACGACGGAGCTCGAGTATATTTTCAACCCCGGGGAGATCCTCGCATCGTTTCCCACACCATTAGTGCCGAATATGACTATGGAAAAGGCGTGGTTCAATGCTAGCCAGTACACTAGAAACCTGCTCATACTTTCGCAGCCTGAGGCAGTAGAAACTGGGGAGAACTGCCCTAGGGCAACTTCCCAGGCTTTTACTGTTCAGCCAGATATCATTAAAGATTACCTCCAAACTCAGATCGACATAACTCGCCAGACGGAACCCGAAGGGTGGGGAGGGGGATTTATTGATGGAGTTGCTGCCGGCTCCGTGTTCGTTCTGTTTGTTATGGTAATTTTAACATTTTCGAGTGGGAGTCAGGTGAACTAAGATGTTGAAGTAGTTCCTTGGGGGAACTAGCTGCATTAAGCTTCAGATCGAACGCGGCTGAACAGCTACGCGCAGTCCGGGGCTGAACGGCTTATATTACGCACGATACGCCGTTTCCTATCTCAGGCAAGCACGGGGATATAATGGACAATAAAAATTAAGCTACCTATTACTACTAATCTATTTATTGAATATCCGTGCTCATACTATCCTCACTAATCATTCAGTGTTTCCTAGTAATGGCTGAAGGACCTTGCCCTCCTCTACCGGCCCTCTTCGTGGATCACGTCTGGCTATGCCCTCCACAAACTCGGTACTATGGATTCGCTGAAAGCCATTAGGCACAGGGCTTAGTAGTATCCGCACTGGCCTCAAACGTCCTTGCTGGTCAGGTATACACGCCTTGAGTGGGTATTCAAAAGCCTTCCGGCCGCGCCTCTTAGGGAGCATGGTGCGCGGGATATAGACGAGGGGGACACCCACTATGCTCCAGACCGTCGCGGCGCGGAACACCCACTCGGACTTCGTGGTGCCCACGGAGGGAATATACGCGATGACACCTGCACGCGCCACCTTGAACTCGTTAGGCGGCCTCTGGATCTTCGATGTTCCGTCGATCACTACCCTGCCGGAATGTTTGAACCACTCGGGAGAAGCAGCCAGGAGCCCCCATTCGCCCTCCTGCCATTCGATCTCTTGCCTCGGGCTACAGAGTTCTATTCCTGCTTCTGGCTTCGGCATCCGCCATGCAAACAGAGACTCGTCGATAAGTAGATTGGAGGCTGTCAGTAGTTCTTGTTGCAGGCGCATAAAGGCCTCCATGCCCTCGCCATATCTCGTATTCATGTGCACGTTGAAGATGCCTAGCATACTGTATGCGATGTCTTCCACTCTTGTAGTCGTTCGTCCCGCCATCCAACTCATCTTAACGGCGACGCAAGCTTCGCGGAAGCTCTTCTTGCCCGTCAGGTACTCCGCGTCTATACCCGTAATTTGGGCGAGCGCATCCGCATGGTCATGTTTGGTGCCAATGTAGACCCAGTTCTTGTTGTAGAATCTCATGTTATTCGGGGCTAACAGCTCTTGCAGAGTCCACCCTCGTGTGAACCATTTCGACGGCCCTTCTACTTCGTTACTGTTGAAGATGGCGGGTCCTCGCCCACCAGTTGATTCCACGTCGTCCAGATACGTGATACACACTTTGGACCCGCCATACCATTTAAACATGGATCTAATAGTCTCGTCTAGTTCGACTGCATTGGTCTTGTCGATACAACACGAATCGATCCATAACAATTGGGAGTTTAACTCGCGAGCGACTTTGCTTGCGCCGCGAATCTTGTCAATTTGGGGGGTACTGGAGGGTGTCTTGCCTGAGCAAAGTTCAGGTTCCACGTCAGGAAGCTGCTGAAAGCTGATCTCCTCCCCGACCCAACGGTGTGAGAGGATAGCGTAGCCTTCCTTCTGTTTAAATATTGCCTGGTCCCCGGCATTCAACTTAAAAGTTGCGGTATTAAGGAGGTGCATTTTATTTGGCAAGTTAAGAAGATTTCGATGTATGCGCTGCTTGAAGACGACTCAACAGATTGAGAAATCTTTACACTGGTCTGCAGAAGCATTCTCGTTCTTATACCCCTTGGTTATCCTTATTTTTAGACGACCCTGATAGCCAAAGTAAGAGCTAGACTATTTTCCATCTGATGAATCTACAAAGGCCAAGAATAGTTGCATAAATGTAACGCTAAGATCTATGGGATCGTAAAGCTTATCTCCGCGCTAATACTAAAAAGAAATAGGAGTAATGATACTCATAAGGCTGATATGTTAAGTCGGTAGAAACTCCATTGTTGATTAGTTGCGAAGCGGTATTTGCAGGAGCATCGAAAGATGTTTTGCACCCAAAAATCCCTGCCAATACAAGCTACTAACCTGGAGCTCACCATTATGATCTTATAGATGTATAGATGAAGGTTCTTGTTGAATAAACTGTATGAGGCTCTCCACAGCTATTGTGTAAATAAACCACCACATATCCCTGGACCCCTGAGTTGGATTTCCTCACTAGTCTATAGGTTGACTACAACCTATAATGCCTACTATTATTGCTCCTTCCCTACTTCTGACAAATATAAATCAGCATTAATAATTCAATCTTTTACACAATATTAGAGATCAAAGGTCTAGGATCGTCCTATGCTTCTATAAGCAATGGTAATAAACATGCGTACACGTAATCGCCACAATAAAAAGGGAATGCTAGCGCATCGCAGGATAAATCCTTATAGGGCTAAGTATGTATGTAGGTCATTCCCCAACAATCTCCACGTCTGACATACACGTGGGCGCATCACCTATAACCTCTAATTTGGGGGCCGTAATTTGAGCTCGGAGCAATGCCTCCGCAATTGCTTCTCGGACCCGAAAGGAAGAACCTGAAGATTTGTGGTATTTTCACTAGTTGGTAGTAAGCACAATCTTGATCCTGTTGGGGACCTTAAATCGACTCAAAGATTGCAAACTTGATATAGGATTGTGAAGGAGTCGGGCAGACTTCAAGACCAAACACCCATCCGAGGAGAAGGCAAAAAAACTGGGTTTAAAATACACCTGTCGCATATATGTGTATATATACCATTAATACTGCAGGAGTATTAACAGCGTGATATTTCCTCCATCATAACATCAATCTGATGAAGATAAAACACTAAGGAGATCGGTTTCGGTACAAATGCCGGCTCCTTAGACCTTGTAGGTCGTGGTTATGTTTTGGTGCATCTCGGCGGCGTAGAGATAATGTTAATACCGCTCCACAAGAAAAGCTGACGTGATCATGATGAATATGTCCGTCATGGTGGGTGACCCCAGGGGTAACATCATCGGCACTTGGGGAGGCTAGTAAGCACAGTAGACCTTGTCGACGTTTCCGAAGATGCGCAAGTACTGGAGCTGGAGCGGTACTCAAACGAAGTGACGTTACTTCCTTCTAGCATAACAGGCTTTCTAACGGCTGCTATCACGACGTGACAGTCAGGAGTAGCGTCGAATCTACGACGATACCGACAAGGAGGTCTGAAGAAACGTCGGCGCCACGCCAGCTCAACAAAGGTTACCTATTGGGTCAGATAGTAGCTCGATATAGACCATGAAGCATGTGCCTGAATATGCAGGACTTGTAAAGCGAGTCGTTCTTGGTTTCAGTAATGTCGGCCTTCTCACGAAGGAGCGCGCCTAAGTAGCAGATATCCTTGAGACAGGTAACCTTGGTTCGAAAGTATGAGGCTTCTAACCCGTACTAGCACTAACAGTTCCTTGTCCGGCGTCAGACTCCTCTGCAAGGAGCTCCGAGTACCAGTTCCACTCTAAACCCGTAGCAATGAAGTATTTAGCTCTCTGGTACTAGGAGAGCCGAAGCATGGGGAGGGTGTACTCACCTTCGGGGTTTTCCTTCATAGCCCGACGAAGACCCTTCTTTAGCTCCCTAGCATTTTCAAGGAACTCTAGAAGCATGCCTGCCGCTTCTGCCTGGGTTAGAATAGATAGAGGTTCTACATTAGAGGGTAGAGGTTCCCAATACATCCCACTGGCTAGCTTCTTAGCCACCCTAGCTAGGCCACGATCGATAGCGACATGGTCTACATTAGGTGCAGTAATACTGAGAAACTCCTTCAACCCGACTACCTCAAGATCTTCTGGCCCCGGGGCGGTTGGTGGTGGATGATCAACCATAATGCGTTTATGACAAGGACGGATCAAAGCGTATCGGATATAGTAGGATTCAGAGCATGATATTCCGTTAGGCTGGCACATCTCTTGTGATACGACGACGGTCCAGCCGCCTGGGACCAAGTCTCGTACTCGTGGGGAGCACACCGTATTACCATCTGGCATCAAGATAGGCAGAGCGAAGTTTTCGGCGAGGATAGGGCTGATCTGGGCAGTGGATAGCAGGTCCGAAGCAAAGGACGCTGGGCTACTGGAGAAGCTGAAGAGCTGTGCTCTCGAATCAAAGATTTGGTCTGGCCATGGCATGAGTGTGGATAGCCAAAGCAAGAAGCCAGTAGCAAAGTGTTCCGGCTTATGAAGCCCATCGCCCAGATGAATATAATCATAACTGAACTCGGCACCACGTCTTGAGAATTGCTGGTGCCGGACGAGTATTTGCTGGGCGGGGAACACTGCGAGAGGTGCTAACTGAGCTGCGTCACCCCTCAAGTTAGTTGGCAACCAGAATCTTTTGCGCAAGGCGGCAGAGTAAGCGCCCGCTAACATAACATTGGCGCGTGACAATAGTTGGGGGCGGGCGGCTAGCTCTTGAAAAAGATGTACGCTCAGTGCGTCAGATTGCCTGGTAGGACTCTGCAGAAAGTAGATATCACGTAACGTATCTGCTTGCATCAATACTTCAGTGAGCTGGGCTGGTGTACTCCGGACGTTATCAATACACAGGCTGACAGACGTAACGGTATCTATCTCTGAATTGTCCAAGGCTGCCGAAAGTAACTCTGCAGAAAGATTTCTTAGCCGCTCTAAGCTGAGATGCTTATCATCGGTAAAGGCGAGTCTGATGAGTCGGCCGGCCGAGCGCATGTTGCCGAGCCGTTCCGAGTGCTGTATTAGACTGTGCCCAAGAAGAACTTGAAAGTTAGGAATAACACGGAACTTATCAAACTTAGATATGTCGAGGTCATCTAGACGCATAGTCTCCTGGATTAGCTGCATGACCATCTGATCCGGCACGGGTCTAAGATCTCCAGTGCTCACTGACAAGTCAGCGGGCGGCTTTTGGGTATTGTCTTCAGCATCTGACGGCCACACCAGGTCCATAGCGGCTGAATCGACTAAGGGAACCTGAGCCAGCCGCTCAGCAGCATTACCATATGCTGAGGCCTCATAATCGAACTTGGCCATATACTCAGCCGCCGACATGGCTCTCCGTGGTCGCAGCTCATCCATGACCCTAAGATCGCCGCGCTCGAAGACACCAGTGCCTGTAGCCCCCATGGAGAATGGAGTCCTTTCAGCTGCTAGAGACGGGATGAATTTTGCCATGCTCACGGTGAAGCCAACAATGCCGTACCGCACCACATCTAACTCAGTAATATCGATGATTACCATCCCCCACTCAATGCTGGAGTCACGGTAGACAGTAGCTAGGGGTTCTAAAAGCGCTGGCGCAGTGCGCCCTACCTGTGCATCGAAGCTAACACCTTGGAGGAGATAAGCTGCAATGAAGGGAAACTCACAGAATCTAGTGCGATCCCACGGATGAGGTATTCTGGGCGGTTGCATACGATTGAATTCCGGTAACTCTACCGGTTCTGGGCAGTACTCACAGCTGCCATCTCCCACATAGTAGCTAGCAGCGAGAGCAAGCTCAGCGCGTATAGCAGCGTGGTTTGCAGAGTCGGCAAAAATAGTGACAATGCGTCGACAACAAGCGATAAGGGGATATCCCTGTAGAGACTCAACTGGCTCAAAGTCGCCTACGCTGGAAACTACCGCAACAGGGCGGTGGCGACTTGCGATCCGGGCGACGACGAAGAAGACCCATGAGTTCGGGCCCGCTAGTGGTCCAACAGGCCGCCAGTATGGCGTGAATGGAGTCTCAGTCATGGCGAAAGCAACTGGAGATGGAGAGTGCTACACCGTGCCGTTAGGCAGGTAAATAGGAGAAGGGCTAAGCCCAAATAGGCTAGTCGTGCCCGGAGAGATTACTATTGTGGGCCCCGTCCATACAATATCCCCTCGGCCGATCTAGACTCCAGACTTGCCTATTCGGTCTCGGCCGACACCCGCCGATGCCGACATCACTCCATGCGGAGACCGGTTCCACCCGGAACTCGGTGGACACGACCAACGTCATACACCGCCGCAATTTGAATATGGCTTCGTCAATCAGACCCTACAATCGAATCTCCTCTACAACCCGGTCGCTGTTTCTATTGGAACAAGTATCTATCACTGGTCCATGTATTTTGTCTGTAATAAAGGGAGTTTGAGCCGCATTTACGGACCTCAGCGGATTGGGTCGACCCGCTTCATCCCGGACGTTTACACCCTGGTTGCCTCTGGAGTATTAAAACAGTACGCATGCACTCACACACAACAATCCTATGATGCAATTCGAAAGCAGCGAATAATTGTATAAGTATAAATGAAGGGAGCGACCAGGCTAGTGACTATCTAGATGGTCTCCGAAGGAGACCAGGAAGTCCAGCAACCTATATGGTGAAAAGGCAAAACTAAACTAAAAAGATCGTAGCGCTACTGTCTTGTTTACTCATACTATCTTAGTATGTGAAACAATCGACCGAGACTACCTTTCACAAGGCGACATCCCCTCAATTAACAGAAATATCCGGGAGGAACGGGTAGAGGATTTCCAAGTCCTCAACCGTGCGCTTCGGAGTCGCCGCCGTCTTAATACCCTCCTTCCAACCCAGCCCCTTCGCCAAGCAATCGAGGATTTCCTGTCTCGGCAGCCCGTCATTTTTCGCCCACGCATCCTGGATCTGTGCGGGGGTATGCTCCTGAAGACTAGGCAGCAGGTCCCCGTCTCCGGCATCGAAGCCTTTGAAGCTGTACTGGTCTATCTCGTCCTGCGTGAAGACGCCGAGCTGCATCGCGAGCACGGCGTCGAACTTGCCGATCAGGTCGTCTGCGAGCTTGGGCTTGGGCGGTCGGATGACGAGTCCCATGAGCTTGGGGACTGTTGCCTCGCTGGGGTCGAGCAGGGATTTGATGTCGTTCTTCCCCGTCTTGCGTGGGTTTTCGTTGGGGTTGTCTGCGAAACGTTAGCAATGTAGTATGAATGCACTCGTGTGCTGGAAAACACGACGGGGACAAGTGAAATGACGTGAAGAATGGGATAATACATACACCTCCCCCACATGGCGGCTGGCACCTGTTTGATAGTTTCAGTGACTTGCCAATTTTCTTCGCTGACGTTTTCTTCCATGAATGCCACGGCTTCTATGATGGGAATGATGTTTATTGTCAGCACCGACGAAAGTGTTTGGTTTTCCTTCTCCATTGGCTTTGCGTAAAGGTCTGGCTGCCCACTAGATTGCCAATCATCCACGACAGGTATTGTACTATGTTCCGTGGGTGCTTTTACGGTAGCGTGAGTCAGGGCGAATAGGACGTCGACGGCAACGAC
>JAPESX010000538.1:0-16963 GCA_029590615.1 Nemania bipapillata | reverse complement strand
GCCCGTCTCGGTTCCTATTACCTTTCTCCCTCCGAACCGCGTTTTGCTTCTACTGTCCATTTTCCATCTCCCACCCTCTCCATTCACCATTCATCGATTTCTCTCCATCTCAACGTTCTTGGCCACTGCTGCATAAGTGGCTCTATATAATTCCGTCGGAGGTTACATCAGGCACTTCGGCCAGCTTTCTTGCACCCCGGCGGGTCATCGTGTTACTAGCGAAACACTCGGCTTGGATTCTAGCAGGAGTTCTCTTCCCTTAGCTTGTTAGAGGGGGTTTCTTTTGTCGTCTACTATTTAGGATCTTATGGACGTAGAGCTCTACCACCTCTTACCGTCACCACGCCGTAACTTTTCGGCGTTTTCTGTGTCACGTTGGATGCGCCGCCTTTTAATCACCTACCATGGCGCAGAAGACAAGCGACTCCGATGATCAGCCCAATCCTTCGTCATCCTCAACCAAGGATTTCCTAGGGCCCGCCGCCGCCCAAAAACAACCGTCTCACACATCTAGCCCTGCACCTGCTCCTGCACCTGCACATTCACCCCAATCTTCTTCCTCCACAACCACCACTCCTACCACCAGCACCACCAGCACCAACAACAACAACAACAACGGAACCTCTACAATAGCCACTAAGCCTCTCGACTCCAAGCAATCTGGAGAAAATGCCGCCAACGCCAATACCCAGCCCATGAGCAAGTCCAACTCGGCAGCATTGAACGCATTGTCCAAAGACGCCATGGCCGGCCCGTCACCGTATGGCACGCGTTCTCGGAATCGTGGCCAGGCCAGGCCCAACTATGCTGAAGACAAGGATTTGGACGTGGAGATGGAGGATGCATTTCCGGAAAAGAAGGAGGAAGAGCCAAAAAAGGGAATACGCCAGGCTAATGCAGCAACAAACGGCACAGGTGATGCGAACAAAGCTACGGCGTCAAGTTCGCGCAAAAGCACTGCAGCAGACGACCCCAAGACAACGACTTCCCACAGCGCTAGTAAAGACGCGCATTCAACAACTCCTGCGACTGCGAACGCGACCGGCCCAGCGCCATCTTCAGGTCCATCTAAGAAGCGGAAAGCTACGAGCCAAGCAATTACGAACAATGTGCACAGCCAAGCGGGCACTCCCACACCAAGTCTAACCACAGCAGCTGTCACAGGAACGAGACGGAGCGCTGCCCAAGGAGCAGCACATGCTGGCGGATACAGAGAAACCAACATGTTGAGTTTCGAGAGATGTGGTGGCATGCCAAACGATGGCAAAATGATTGCTGACGATGGAACTGTGCTGGAAGCGAATGGTAAGATAGGCATGCGCCAGGGTTTCTATTTGGTTGGCTGACTGATCCTGTGCAGACCACGTCTACCTGGTGTGCGAACCACCCGGGGAGCCGTACTATCTAGGGCGCATCATGGAGTTCCTGCATGTGCAAAACGACAGCAAAAGGCCGGTGGATGCGTTGAGAATCAATTGGTATTATCGGCCTAAAGACATCGGCAAAAAGGTCAATGACACAAGACTGGTGTTTGCCACCATGCACTCAGACATTAGCCCGCTGACATCGCTGCGCGGCAAGTGCCAGATCCGTCACAAAGCCGAGATTGACGATACAGACGCTTACCGAAAAACCCCGGACTGTTTCTGGTATGAAAAACTGTATGACCGCTACATACAAAAACACTACGATGTCATCCCCTGTTTCCAAATTGTCAACGTGCCCGAGAAGGTCAAGAAGGTGCTGGACGAGCGGTGGAAATACATCCTCGTTGAACAGGGGCGTGGGAAAGAGTTCACCAGTGCTGTTAAGCTATGTAAGCGGTGCAACGGATACTGTGCCAGGTAAGTTTTCAGCCACGCCAGTCTCCACTCCACTTTGGAATCCCCACTCCACTCTCCACTTTTCCACTTTCCACTCCCTCCCTTCGATGCCCCACTCCCTATATTATAAGCCATTATATTGGATCGCGTCAGTGGAGACTCACCATCGCATAGCAACGACTCTGTGGACTGTGCTGTTTGTCAGCAGACCTATCATATGAACTGTGTTCGCCCGCCTTTGCTAAAAAAACCTTCACGTGGTTTCGCCTGGGCCTGCGCTGCCTGCAGCCGCGCCCAGGAGAGAAAGTTGGAAGCTCGGCATACACCTCTTTTAGATTCGCATCTGGACGGGGAAGAAGAGGAGCTCTGGGATGAGGAAGAGGAAGCGATTGACACTAATCGTACCAGCCCCACCGATGGCATCGACGACTCGCACCAGCCGGCTACTGCGGAGCAGATGTACCAGGCGAGTCTATGGCCGTATCGTTATTTAGGCCAACATTGCAAACCGGAGGATGCGCTTGACTATGATGACCGAATCTATCCCAGGGCTGGATCACGCCTTGGACCAAAGCATCAAGCCACAGTGTTACCCTGGCCAGGTCGCCCAGTCAAGCTGGTTAAGCCAATTGAGACGAAGAGGCCCGGCAAAAAGGACGGGAAATCATCTCGAGACGCTTTCGCGGCGGCGGAGGCAGAAAGAGTCTCCCGAGAGGGACGTCCGTGGATCCAGGACGAACCAGCGGGATATGTCGCTCGAGGCGAAGATTTGGATAACGACGATCCGGCTAACACGGCACAATTGCTGTGGAAGCCCTGTGATGATACAGTAGCTGTGCCATATGCTGGATTTCCGAAATCTAAATCTCACAAGGAGGCCGCCTCTCCAGAATCGCGTATCAATAGTTATATTCGATCCTCGAAGGCCAAACTCGTTCCGGTGCTTGGCTTACCAAAGGAGTCTACAAACTTTCTCGATGTAGCCGTTAACACATTGTTTAAGAACGATTTTAAAACCGATATAGCTCTCAGAGCGCTTGATAGAACCGAGAAATCAGCGTTTAAGGAGCCCGAGTTGACTCCTGCAGAGATTAAAAAGTTTGAAGAGGGAGTGGTGAAGTTCGGCTCGGAGTTATATTCGGTGACTAAACATGTCAAGACTGTCAAGCATGCACGTATTGTGCGCTTCTACTATACCTGGAAGAAGACCGAACGTGGCAAACAAATATGGGGGAATTACTCTGGAAGGAAAGGCAAGAAAGAAGCCAAAAAGGCAGAAGCAGATGCTAGTAAACTACAAGACGATGTTGCAGATGACCATGATGACTCCGCCTTCGACACGGATAAGGCCCTGGAGCGAAAGCGGAGTTTCATGTGCAAGTTTTGTTCGACTNAAGGCTTCGAGGCAATGGCGACGGGCACCTACCTCTGCGCCTACTGTAGTCAACGAGAGTAGCAACAAGGGCACTCAGAAGGATAAGATACCACCTATTGCTGCTCTTTGCCGACGATGCGCTGAGTTATGGCGAAGGTATGCAATCCAGTGGGAGGACATTGAGGATCTCGCAAAGAAGGTTGCTACAGCGGGAGGCAGATCGTGGAAGCGAAGGGTCGACGAAGAACTATTGAAAGAGTTACTGGCTGCGGAAGATATGATGAATTTGACAGTCTACACTACTCCAACAAGGGCGAGTCCTGCTACACAAGCCACTCCTCCAGCTGCGAGCACTCAATCTTCCAGTGCGGATCTTCCACCACCCCGGAAGAAGCTCAAAACAATAGGAGAAAAACATAGTGAGCAGAATGGGGGAGATACCACAGGACCTGTGGCAGCCCCTCCACCAAAGAAAAAAGAAAAGACCGTCGAAAAGCCGGCTCCTCCCCTACCTCCTCCACCACCGCCAGCTCCGGAGCTGCCCAAGCTACGTACACTTCCATGTGCGGTTTGTGGCCACGGCACCGTTGCTGGAGAGCATGTCATTTGCTGCAAAGAATGCCGGTTAACTGTTCATCGGTCATGTTTTGGCGTTCCCGAGAATCGAAACAAGGGCAAATGGACCTGTGACACTTGTTTGAACGACAAGGTCCCCCAGGTCTCTATTGTAAGATGATATTCTGATATGAATAGCCCTTGAGACTAACTTATCTTGGTAGGAATACAAGTGTGTTCTATGTCCTGTAGAAAGAACAGAACACGATTTCATAGAACCGCCTAAAAACACACATAAAAAGAAGACGGAAAAGGACAGAGAGAAGGAGCGGGTCGACCGAGAGTTAGCTCTAAAGGCGGTGGAACTCTATCAAAAGAGACAAATCGAGCTGAGGAGGCCTGTGAATCCGAGGGAGCCTTTGAAGCGGACGGCGGACAACAACTGGGTTCATGTTACTTGTGCTGTATGGACCCCAGAGGTGAAATTTAGCAGTGCTAAGGCGTTGTGTCTGTCGGAAGGTATACCGTCCATTCCCCGGGCGAGACATGAAGAAGTGTGCAAAGTCTGCAAAGAGAGAGGCGGGGCTTGTGTACTTTGCCACTCTTGCCGCGCACCAGGTAAGCAAACTAATAAGCCATTTGGTCTGACTACTACTAACAAGTCATCAAGTTCATGTTGAGTGTGCCCATAAAAGTGGTTACCTTCTCGGGTTTGAAATCACGCCTGTCAAAGGATCTCGACGAGATCAGCACAATATAGTCACTATTGGAGGGGAAACTGGATCGATGTCAGCACTCATTTGGTGCAAAGAGCATATCCCTCAAAAGACGGTGGTTCATCGGATGCATGATATCGTCAAGGCTGGGGATGGGCAGCCTAGCGATGCCAATGCTCTGCAGCTTTACGTGCGTAATTTCAAGCAAGCAGATCTCACGCTCACGGGGACAGTGCGTAAGGCGAACTTGGCCAATGTTATTACTAAGCCCACTGCCGCTACACTGCCGGCCAACCAAAACAGAAGACATTCATCAACGACAGTACCAGGCTCTGCCCTAGCAGCGCAGAAAGGTATATGGCCCGACTACCATGCTGAAGCCTCTGCACTTATTCATCACACCGGTGAGAAGGTCTGCATCACGTGTGGCATCGATGTTAGCCCTCGGTGGCACGGGATTGATGAATCCCAGGAGAAGATCCTTACCAATGGATATACTGGTAAAGTGGGAGATGAGGCACNGGAAATTTCTTGCCCAGCGGCACTTTCAATGCCATAAGTGCAAAAGAGATGGGCGACAACCTGTTGCCCACGTGCCCCCTCCTGTTGAAGCACCAGCAACAATCGAACCATTGAGGCCACCTCCTATCATCAACCCGAATACTACACCGAACTCGCCCCACCATGCATCGCATGCTGTTTCAAGAATAGGCGACCTTGGAAGCCCCTGGGGCCCAAGGGCGGCACCAACACAACCCCCTGTGCCCTTGGGGCCAACCCCACTGCATAGCTCTCCTGGAGTACAGCCCCAGCCTCTACCACTGACAGCACCAAGGACTGGACCCAGCCCGATTGCTGCACCGGGGCCTCCGCCACCATCTACCCACAATTACCCTCCCCCAAATAATTATAGTGAATGGCAGCGTGGCTCGACCCAGACGCCTGTAGCTCCTCACCCAATCAGTAGTAATTCTAGCGGGCCAAGTTCCATCCACCATAACCATTTACGCGACCTCCGACCACCACCGATCACTTCTATACCACACCACCAGGTCGGACACATTCAACATGGGATAGGACAGCCCATGGTTAACGGAGTGCCACCGTCCTCACCCCGACGAGCACCGCCCGCCATCCATAACGGTGGTGCTCCCTTTGTAACTCCATACCACCCCCCAACACACCCACCCCTCCACACTCTCACAAACGGTAGCCCGGCTCCCCGGACCTCGGACCACTCGTTCTCCCAGGGGCTGTTATCTCAGCGCCCGCCATTTTCAACGACACCACATAGGAGTCCTCCAGTATCCCGAGACGGTATTGCAATGAATCACGAGCAGAGTATCAACAGCAGCAACAGTAATAACGCACCACCGCGGCCTAATGATGTACGGCCTGCCAATGGTGCCAGTGCCAGCCCATCTCTGCGCAATCTACTGATATAGGCATGGAGGGGTTTCACGGTGCTGCTCTCTGCAGCAAAAGGAATAGTTTTGGCGTTACGGACAAGGTTGTATAACTAGAGAGATATACCAACGAGGCCACAAAAGGTCCCTAAGGCGTTATGTACAGGAGGGGCGTGTATTTCCGCATTGAGCCTTGAAAGCATTGTACATTAGGTCATTGGGCTTCAGTGCTTCTCGGAGTTGGCGTACCCTATTGCAACCAGAACAAGACCGGCGTGTCATGGGTAGACAGCATGTAAGCTTGTAATTCAATAATGCTATAGACACAAGGGAGATTTTATAGCATCTTCCCTTACACTGGAAGAAGTGGCACAATGATGTATTCCTACCACGCTGATTTCGTGTTAAAACGTTCAAGCCATACTTAGTAACTACCTGTACCTAGGTAACGCCCTATGTACATACTTAATGTATTGCACTGATTGTGTTGTAGATAGCGTGCTACCTAATTTTGGTAGCGGGAAAGCACAGAATACATCCTGATAGGTCTGATTTCGCCTCCTAACCGAAGCTTTTGTTGGGATAAGCATTTATCCATATATATATATCAATAAAAGTGGAACAGCTGAGAATTAGGTCCCTCAGCTGAAGCACGCGACCTCGCGTGCATTTCGTGTCAAGCCCCGCTATTCCGATCGTTCCGACGTCCATCGTGAGCCGCGCAGGTGGATGACTTCTGGGCTATAATATGCCTGGGGTTGATCCATACCACTGCTCCATAAGTTCACGAGAGTTTAGACTTAGCTCATGGTATGCGTGGTTTTACCTTAGGTTCCTATTCAGATACATAACGCCCGCTGTCGCGTTGCTCTATCTACACTCTATTACGTCCTTGAGCTTGCAGGCCATGGAGCGCCAACAAGGAGTCTTCCACAAACCTACGGTTGAATCTGCTACACTGCAACAGAGACACTTCCATACAACTACTTTAGCTGGCTCGAAAAGGCCGCATTCTGAAACCGCTACTTCCCATGATACAGAACCGAATAAACAGCGCCATTTTCAAGGAGTCTCGAGTGTTGGAAGAGCGCCCCCGAGGCTAACAGCCAGCGATATCATTACTCTCAACGTTTCCTCAACTACTACGCTGCCCTCTGAGTACTCTCAACGCAAGGCAATATCTGCAACACCAACTTCCACTATCGACCGCTCTCTTTCCTTATCATTCTCAAGATATGCCCTGCCAGAACCTCTAATAAACAACCTCAGGGCTCTTGGCATAAAGGAAATCTATCCGTGGCAGAAACAGTGTCTCCTAGGGCCTGGTTTATTAAACGGATCTAAGAATATCGTATATTCTGCACCCACAGGTGGTGGGAAATCTCTCGTCGCTGATATACTCATGCTTAAACGGGTTTTGGAGGACAGAAATGCCAAGGCTCTGCTAATTCTTCCATATGTAGCTCTTGTTCAAGAGAAGGTTCGGTGGCTGCGCAATATCGTTCAAGATATCAAGAGAAAGCCACTTCAAGTTGACGAGAGCGACACAAAGCCTCGGCTTTGGCAGAAACGGCCAGATGAGGACAATGTCAGGGTCGCCGGACTGTTCGGTGGTGGTAAGATCAGGGCAACTTGGTCAGATTTCGATATTGGAGTTTGCACATTCGAGAAGGTTCGTCAAGTTTTGCACCACCTCCGTAGTTGCATTCTGACTCGAGTAGGCAAATATGCTCATCAACACAGCTATAGATGATTGCAGCGTCATAAATCTAAAGGCTGTTGTACTTGATGAACTACATAGTGAGTTGTTCTTGGAGTCATTTCCCTGTTTCGGCAACGTTCAGAGCAACATTTTTTTCTTTTGAGCCGATAGTGTCTAAAAGCATCCGAAATCCTCAGTGGTCTACTCGGAATAGCTATAACTTACTCTGATTATGCTAGTGGTGGATGATGATCACAGGGGTTATCTTATGGAGCTCATTGCTACCAAATTGATGAGCCTAGAGCATAGTGTTCAAATTATTGGCATGAGTGCAACCTTGGCTGTGAGTAGTAATTCATCACTGGTATTCTACTACCGCCACTGACATCTCTAGAACATCGAAGTCTTGGCAACATGGCTTGACGCACATATGTATAAGACCTCTTACCGACCCATACCTGTAGAGGAGCATCTTGTATACGAGGGCAAGATCTATGCCGCCTCAGACACAAGAAGCATACTGAAAACTGCTAGCCAATTGCGGCAGACCTCCAATAAACCCCTTCAGCTAGATAGTCAACCGATCAGGGAAATCCAACTAAGCCAGCACAAAGAATTTCAAGACCCTGTATTGAATTCTGTCATTGCACTGGCGAATGAAACAGTAAGATCGGGCTATGGCGTTCTTATCTTCTGTAGCAGCCGGCAAGGCTGCGAATCCGATGCTCGCCTTATTAGCAGGGTATTACCCCTAGCTAGTGAAGTAGATTCCACCATTCTCGAAGGCCGTTCGGATCTTCTAGGGGATTTGCGCAGTTTGTCGACGGGCCTAGATCCCAACTTAGCAGAAACTATCCCAGCAGGAGTCGCCTTTCACCATGCTGGGATGACAACAGAAGAGCGAGACTTGATCTCCACTGCTTATGACGGTGGGGTGTTGAAGGTCGTGGTAGCAACGTGTAGTCTGGCCGCTGGAATCAATCTTCCGGCTCGCAGAGTTATTCTGCATAACGCAAGAATGGGGCGTGACTTGATTGGGCCTTCGATGTTACGTCAAATGCGTGGGCGTGCAGGGAGGAAGGGCAAAGATGAGATAGGCGAGACCTATCTGTGCTGTCGCAAGTCTGATCTAGAAGACGTGGTTGAATTGATGAATGCAGATCTACCACAAGTTTCAAGCGGCCTAACAACCGACAAGCACCGAATCCAACGAGCGCTTCTAGAAGTTGTCTCTATACGACTGGTGAATTCGAGAGACTCTATCAATGATTATATACAGAAAACACTTCTAAACCTCTCCAGCCCTCCTGACCTGATCCAAGATCACACTGAATCCAGCTTGCAGGATCTTCTCACAATGGGGTTGTAAGTAATACTTGGAATTATTTTTCTCTAGTAATCGGGAACCTTCGAGCATAGCCACTTCCTTTCGGGCTAAAACTGAGCCCTAGAATCTCCCATAATCCTAGAACCCATATTCATTACACTCAGAATAGTGACGCTAACCTCAATTACTGTAGTATCGAGCGTGACAACTTTGATTGCTACATCGCAACACAACTAGGAAAAGCAGTTGTTGCATCATCTCTCGAGCCCGAAGATGGTGCTTTCGTCCATCGCGAAATGCAACGAGCATTGAAAGCATTTGTGATGGATGGCGAAATGCATATTCTTTACACTTTCACGCCTGTTCAGGAGTTGTCCGTTTCCGTTAACTGGCAGGTCTTTAGATCCGAGATGGAAGCACTCGATGACAGTGGAATGCGTGTTATGTTATTTCTTGGATTAAAGCCTGTTGTGGTTAACAGGATGTACGTGAACCCTTTTTTCTTGACAAGCCTCAACCTGCTAACATGTAGTGTAGGGCACAAGGCGGAAACCTCAAAGAATCAACACCTGCAGAGAAAGAGACAGCTCGCATTTACCGAAGGTTCTATCTTGCTCTACAGCTAAGAGATCTGTGTAATGAAATGCCTGTGCATGCGGTGGCACTCAAGTATGATATGCCTAGGGGTACTGTTCAAACACTAGAGCAGACGTGTCAAGGGTTTGCTGCAGGGATGATTAAGTTTTGTGAGCAGATGAGTTGGGGGTAGGTTTGTACCAAGACCAATTCTCTTTTTTTTGGTTATGAAAACAACTTTGCTAATCCCTCCCAGAGCTATGGCAGCCATACTAGATCACTTCTCAGATCGGCTCAAGGCTGGAGCTAAGGCAGATCTTTTAGCCCTCGCTAAGGTTACCTTTATCAAGAGTCGCACGGCCCGGGTCTTCTATGACAACGGCTTTAAGACTGTCGCATTACTTGCAAATGCCGATCCAAGGGAGCTTGTACCTATCCTCATGCAGGTTCGTATATCTTATTCTACTCGTTCACCGAGAAAAGCTAAGTGCAGCCATAGGCCCAACCAACCAAGTTGCGAAACAAGTCAAAAGATGAGCAGAAATACGAAGAGAAACTCCTCGCCAAGGCCCAAGTCATAACGGATTCTGCAAACCGACTTTGGCGTAAGTTCATATACGCTTTGCGAATGGACACGATCTAACAACATCCTAGAGTCTGAGATGCGCCAGGATCTCGAAGAAGAATAAAATAAAATGCTAGGTGGGAGGCACTATTTGCTACTGACATGTGTCTAATGGAGCTATTTGGAAGAGTCACTAGATTGTGGGGAAAAGGATGTCAAACAAATACTTGCAGTACAGCCGCTATTATGAGCTGGGGATAGACTTAGGGTCTTCCTTTAGGAAAATCTATCATCAACAGATGATACCCGCCTCTGGATATCTTATAAGCGGTATATACCTCATGAGCAAAACATCATGAAAAGCTCGGCGAAAGATGAACCGAGTTAGGGACACGACCCTAGCGAAACCCTGGCCACGATCCCCAAATTTCTCCATGGCCTTACCCCAGACGGAGTCGTCGATGCACGGCGAGCCTGCCGGCTAGAGGGTAAATGGGGCACATTATGCGGGGGTATAAACATGGCTGGTGTTCTAACTATTGAAGTTGGATCACCAGCAGTCTGTTGTCTCAATTGCGACTATGTTGTCGCTTATAGGCACAATATGTCTTTCCGCCCTTGTCGGGCTTGGGAGCTCGAGCCCGGTCCTTACGGCCACCTTGGATTATGGGACATTCCAGGGAGCATATAATCTTAACTATAATATTTCATATTGGCAGAAGATCCCGTTTGCTGCCCCGCCCACGGGTCAGAATAGGTGAGTGTGAGTGCGTTGGCAAGCACGAAGACTTCTAGGTTTGTTTCGAACCGCATATATGGAGATTGCTCACATTCGCCCTGTAGGTTCCGAGCCCCTCAACCACCGCTACCAATCACCGATGGTGTTTACGACTCATCTCAAACGTTTGATATGTGCCCGCAGCGGACGGTCAATGGTTCAGAGGATTGTCTCTACCTTGGGCTTTACAGCCGGCCTTGGATAGAGGGCGCGCCGCTACGACCTGTGGTTGTGACCTTTTACGGCGGGGGCTTCATTCAAGGATCCGCCTCGTTTACGCTTCCGCCATCAGCCTATCCTATCCTCAATGTCTCCGATGCAAGCAATATGATCTTCATGTACCCTAACTATCGTGTAAACGCGTTTGGATTCCTCCCGGGCAAAGAAATCGCGGAAGACCCGTTCTCGGATGCTAATGCTGGCCTCTTAGACCAGGCAATGGTGCTGCGCTGGACAAAGAAGTACATCAGCCAGTTTGGAGGCGATCCTGATAGGATTACCGTCTGGGGCCAATCAGCTGGGGGTGGCAGTGTGGTCGCACAGACTATTGCGGACCATGATGGCAGCATAAAAGACCTAAAAAGTGGGAAGGACAAGGGACCTCTGTTTCGACAGGCCCTTGCCTCGAGTCCTTTCTGGCCTAAGACCTATCGTGTCGATGCGCCGGAGGCTCAGTGGCGATATGATACCCTTGCTAATATGACAGGCTGTGCGGGACCAGAAAGCTTAAAATGTCTTAAGAGCGTAGATGTGCAAACGATCCGCAACGCAAACCTCATTATCGTCGATAGTCACAAGTACAACACCTCGACGTTCGAGTGGGGGCCTGTGATTGATGGCGTGTTCCTGCGCGAGCCGCTCTCCGCCGTGACGGCGCCCGGGAAAGGGAAAATCATAGTTGGATATGGTATGTACAACACCCACGAGGGCGAGAATTTCGTGCCGCCGGGCTTGAAGAGTAGCATAGATACAGGCACACCGCCGTTCAACGCGACAGTGGCTTCCTTCGACAAATGGGTTTCGGGATATCTCCCCTCGCTTTCGCTGTCTGATCTCAGAAAATTGAAGGGGTTGTACCCGGAGGTGGGCAGTGCCGAACATGTTACGAGCTACAACGACTCATTTACTCGGGCCGGGCTGGTTTATAGAGACTCGACGCTTGCTTGTCCTGGGTACTGGATGTCGGGCAGCGCGCAAGATGGTAGCTGGGTCGGAGAATACACCATCTCTCCGGCACAGCATGCCTCCGATGTGTACTGGGTATGTGTGATGAAACTCTCGCCTTTGTCTTGCTACTAGCATGGTTTGCTGACAATAGATCATGACTAGTGGAACACAGTCAACTCGGCCCAGCAGCAGGACCCTTTGCATTATAAAGGATATGCAGGTTCGTAACTCAGCTTCTTCATATCTCCACGTTTACAACGGGCAGAATAAATCTCTCATGAGTATATTACTGACTATGGAACAGGTGCCTTCGCATCGTTCTTCATGACCGGCGATCCCAATGCCTTGAAGCTGACGGCCGCCGATGTTTCTGGATTGCCAGACTTGGCGACTGGGCAGGAATGGGTTATCGATAGTGCCGGGTTCACAAGTTCGAACTTGACTCAGTTCGAGGAGAGATGCGCATTCTGGAAAAAGGTAGCACCTAAAATCCCTATATAGGGAGGGTCATGTGGAATATTCCTGGGAGGCTCTCCCCGCCAACCCCCGTTTAGATCCATGAATAAATCCCATTAAATATAAAAGCAGCCTAGGTACTAAAACGGAAGATATGTATAATCAAAACTACAACGAGTTTTAACTCTGTTATTAGAACGCCAAGACTTTTCATGTTAGGGAGTGGTATGGTTGGTCCAGCTTTTGTCTCGATATAATGTGATATTGACTTGAAGAGACTTCATATGTTACTGATATATACTTATCAAAATACCGTTGTACTATACCTAGTTCGAGGGTCTAGGCCATTGCCTTCTTTAGATTGTTACCAAGGTTCTGTCCAGGCCTTATCTACGTCACACAGCACTACAATTGTGTAACTATATTAACGAGAAACTGCCAGTAAATTTGCTGTATAATCTCTTTCATACCTTGACATAAATATTTCCTCTGTGTGCTAATGAGAATGTTGGCGGCTCAAGACGTCTAGTTGATGGTATCATCCCTCAGGGCAAACAGTTCTCGCAATACCTCGTCAGGTTTGGCCCGCACGGCGCCATGAAACAAGACATTGGTCTCGAAGACCTTGATGCCCTTTATTCGGGAAGCAGTGACGCGTGCAAGACCGGCATCCACATACATGTCGTTGTAACTTGCCGCGTAGACGGGCACCTCATTCTTGCCAAGCTGCTCGAGGTTGTACAGCGATGGCCACTCGTCGTAGTTCGCGAGAATATGGGCTGTCTCCTTCATCTTGACGAGCTCGGAGCAAGTTTCAAAATGGAAGGGGAAGATCATCTCGCCCGAGAAATAGAGTGGCTTGTCGCCGAGGCTGGCTGGCCCAGACCAGTCGTTCCGAAGCCATTGGTATTCCTTGATGCCCTGGCCTACCCGCTCCGCCGCCCATCGCCCGGCTACTCCTGGGCCATAACACCAGCAAGGCTCGTGGAGCAGGGTGTAGATGGGAGCGGAATTCCATCCACCGTCCTGCTCCAACGCGTTGAGGATTGCGTGAGAGAACACGCCGAATTGGTCGAGGTCTCCTTTCATTCTTATGATGAAGTTGTGGACAACGTCGAGGCCTCCGTCCATTCCGAAGTGAATACCCAGCGTCATGAGAAGCCTCACTGTTAAGAAACCACCAGCGGGAAGGGGGATTCCCTGTTCACCGCCGAGTTCTCGGATCTTCTCGGCAACCTCCTTGACGGCTTGGATGTCTTGAGGGAACTTTTTGTAATACAACTCATTCCGTTCCATGACCCTCTGGTAGGTCACCGGGTACACCTCCTCGGGCCCTTTGTCTAGCGACGCAAGGCCGCCCGTGATGAAGCATTCACGAAGCCCCTCGGGCGCGAACGAGAGGTACGTCATGGTCATCATGCCCCCGAACGACTGTCCGAACGTCGACCACTTCTTCTTCTCGGGCGGGAAGTCCTGCGTGAGGCAGAGACGCACGGCCTCGCTGTCCTTGACCAACGTGTCCGCCCTGAAGTGCTTGAGGTAATCGGCCTGCTTCTGGGCGTCGCGTGCCGCGACCCGGGCTTCGTCAGGCTGATGCTGAGCACCGCCGCCCCGCGACACGCCTTCGGGCCCGGCGGCCCGTCGAAGAGGACCGCCGAGATGGGCACCGGCGGCTCCGAGGGCGGGTTGCTCGGGTTCGTGTCTGTTCGGTTTATGGCGACGTTCTCGGCGAGGTCTGGGTCTTCTGCTTCTTCCGGCTGCTCAATCAGCCCTTCGTCGGGCAGTACCGGATTTTCTGCGATTTCGGCGTTTTGATTTATTAAACTGGGGTCTGTTGTTGTTGGGTCGCTGAGTCGTATTCTTTGCCCCTGTGCTCCTAGGAAATACATCCACAACGCGCTTGTTGATAATATCAAAATATTCGGCTTCATTTTGTATAGTGTTTTTAAAGAGTTCGTGTTTGGAATTCAGATGATTGAAAAGTTACAAGTGATTGTTTGTGTTGGGATCGTGAACAGATAAATGAAGCCAAATTCGAGACACCGCCAAGCGCTTGGTATTGGCGATCGCGAAACTTGGTGTTTCACGTCCAACTTAGCAGTTTGGGGCGAACACAGAGTGACCCATTGGCGTCTTATCTGTGTAGCGCCGTTCTTACCATAAGTGCGCCCAGCAGCTCATACTACATACACTTCACAAACTAGGGGGTCAAACACTGTGATGGCGCCACAGCATCGGCATCGTAATCACCACCATATCCCAAATTAATAACTCAACATAGAGAATATATTTCACCTATGAAGCAGCTCACTTGCTAAACACTAAACTATCATAACCTCTCTCATAATGGGTTATTCCACACGAGTTTTCAATTCGTCTTCATTGAAGTCACATCATACACTGGCACCCCTCGTCTCAATAACATTCCTTGCCTTCGGCGCGCGCTTTATTATTTTCAGACTAAAGAGAAAAGCTACCTTGCCTAACTATAGTCAAGTATTAAACTAATTTCTTCGAATTATAAAGTCTGTTCAACAAAAATGTAAGATTTTAATCCTAACCTGTAATACTACAGCAATAGTCTACAAGCCATCTAATCCAGGTTCTCCTAATCAGACAAGAGGAAGCCTCTATCTCACAACATGGAAATCAGTCGTCCTTCACGGGCGCGCGACCCTGAATGATATAAAAACATTCATGAGATGAATGCCATAGTAGATTTTCCAGAAGATCAACACATGCAACCGTGTCCCCCGCGCTCTCATCGGCAGAGGTATTTGACTAACTCGTCATCGCTACACAATTATTTCAACCTAGAACTCCTTTCTTTCATCACTTTCATAAAAATAGGCCATAAATTCGAGAGAGAGAGAGAGAATCGATCTCATATAAGAGACTTCTCCCCTCACAGGAACCACAAAGAAAGTCTTTCGGAATCGAAAGTAAGCTGTCGTAGTTTAGAAACAGTGAAACATGAAAACTAGGATGAGTTACTCATACTGAGAGAAACAATTCTGCATGATAATAGACAATCCTTTGGTCGCATTTTTTAACATGTTAATTCCTGAGGGCTAGGCAAAGAGTCGTATACACTTATTAAGCGTCTCATGAATCACGCAGCTGAGTTGCTATAAATTTATTCTCATAGAGCTAAGTAGCCGTCGCCATCCACTCATGCATATGCGCCGCCGTCTATAACTCCTATTATGCTCCCAACATAGGCCAACTCACTATCAGGAAATAACTGGAGCAGTAGAAAAATCGAACAAAGTATCAACTCGGGCTATCCGAAGACAGGATACATGGTATGCAAGCTTTTCATACCTTTGAGCTCATCTGTTTTCAATCATTTTCATTTGAATTTGCAAAATTTCACTGAGTTTTATTTTGAATGTAGCATGAGACCAAGTTATGAATATTCAGTATACCACAAATTCTCTAAACACAAACTCACAATGTCCGTTGAGTGGTCATGTTTCGTTCTCTCTCTGTNCCTTTTTAAAAAACAAGAAATAAAAAAAAAACCACCTCTCGTTACACTGCACTCTTAACTGCTCAAAATAAACAATTTACAACTTGGGTCATAGGTACTCTAGAATATATATGTGTTCTTATTCTCATAAGTTATACACCAAAAGAACCCGGTCGTCGTGGCTCTCATTGCATACCCTATTAAAATTACCAACCATTCCCACATGTTTCCACGAAATAAATGGCATTAGCTAACGTTATAATGGCAGTATATCCGCTACACATATTGTATCAGGTTTTATAAGATTATATAAAACTGACAGCAACCTAATCATCGCAAAAGCATCCGTAACGCATGAGGTCGAGCTTCTGCTGTTTACTAATGATATAGGGCGTATAAGAGAGTTGTCCCCCAAGCTATGCCATACCAACGGAAAGCTATGATATGCACAAATTTGAATATTATCATGTCCTATAACTAAACATTTTATGCAGTTAAGGTATTATACGCGAGCCACGCTGTATAGCTGTATAGGGGTTACATGGATGGTTATGAGTATTATACTGTGGTATGCCTCACCGCCCGTTTATAACCGAGGGGGTATAGATTAATAATTCTATTAAGTTTTACTAAATCCTTCAGTCTAGCGTAACGACCAATCTAGTCGTTCTATAGCCCTTATCTATAAACTAACAAAGGGCCAGCTAGGTAACAGGGATTCAGGTTTAGCCACGTGCGTTGCAAATGCACCAACATGTACAGCCTTTTGCCCTGCAAAATGTTAGCTGGAGTACTTCCCAGGGTGCTCCAGGGGGGTYAACCACGGTTCAGAATATTTACCCTAGTATATATATTTACAGCAAAAYTTGTATGTAAAAGTACCTAGCTAAAAAATTAATCGTATTTAYAATTTTACGGCTTATTATTTARRAGATTTATTAAATTATTAATAAATTAACTAATTAATTAATTAATTAATTAATTAATTAAATAGCTAATTATATAAACTAGCTTGCCCGCTTGTTTTTTATTAAAACTGTTGCAC
>JAPESX010000537.1:0-16975 GCA_029590615.1 Nemania bipapillata | reverse complement strand
GGAGCAGTAGGCGGTATGGGAGTGATGAACTTCGATTCACGGGTATGGATATGGGCGGTGGGCGTTCGCGCAATAAATATGCGTATCAGCCTTCGGACGACGACAATGATTTAACGGAGAGCGACTCGCAGGCAACAACAGACAATGAAACGGAAGACGATGCTCGAGCTGAAATGGAGAATGCTTTGGTACAATCGGCTCTTGCCCGGATACGAAAGGCAAGGGCCAAAGGTAAACAAGACGTCAAATTAAACAAGGGGGAGGTGGCTGCCTTAGAAAGAAGACGTAAACGCCTCCAGATGGAAGCTGAAGCTGCTGCAAGGAGAAGAGACACTGATCGTAAACGCCGAAAAGATAAGGAGCAACGAGTTGCTGTTCCACTCTCCCACTTCGACTCTCTGTCTTCTCGTGGGGGTCTGTCAACTATGGAAGACTCGCGCCGGCATCGCCCACTCTCAACAATTAGCCTCAGTCAGGGGCAACCAGGCCCACCAGTGGGCATGTTCTCTCCTCCCAACGCATCGCACACACGTCCTCGTTCTACAACACCTTCTTCTCATCATTCCTCTTCTCAACGTCATGGCTCTTCTTCACCTTTCGACTATCAATATGTTTCAACCCCTTCTAATCGTCGCCATGCTTCAGACACCCCGAAACAGTCCTCATCTCTCAAGAATCTTGCACATGAAGACGACCAGCGCTCTCAATCACCCACATCTCACTTAGTAACGGATCCATTTCAGTATCAGACGGGAGGGCCATATGCATCATACTCTGCTGACGCTGCCGCATACGGCAACATGGCCTCTATTGGTGCTCCTGGCGCAGAGATAACACCGGAATACGACGATACTACTGGGTTTGATCACGGAGATGGTGCACAGGCAAGTCGAATTCTAGGCCAGGAAGATGTGATTGTGGTGGAGACGGGGAGTTCGCCTGAGCAAGAGTTTGGGCACTCTAGGGGGAAGGCATCTCGTAATTCATCCCCTGGCAAGAGAAGTAGCGGCAGTAGCCGGAGGCGAAAAGACAAATAAGAGCAGCTTCGGCAGGATTACCCAAATTATGACCAGATAATATTATACCCACGTGATAATCAAGTATTCATATCCTCGCAGAATTATATTGTGCACGATATCAATTCCCAAGTCCTCCGACAGGCAACATATTGAAGATCCTACGAAATATTGGAAGACAACCGAAATCGGGTGGTATTCTATCGACCTTCTAGATTTTATATTCCTGTAGGCTAGTCATGAAATCGCCTAATTGTACCACAATGAACGACATGAATGGAATCAGTTTTCTCATAAGCCCAGAACGCCAATACTTCCGAATATTTTATACAATTGACGTACTTAAATCCCCATGACCGCAGCCTTCTCACTTGGAACTTAAGAGAAGAACTTGCCTATCCCACTAAAGAAACCGCCACCGCCGCTCCTACGGCCGGAGTAATCTGTATACTGGGTCTGTCGCTTCTCATAATGTAGATCTCCTTCGTATCCGTGGCTGGCACTGGAGTTCCCACCCAGCCCAGTGGCCATGCGCACGGCCTCACCCATCAAACCGATGCTACCTCCACCACCGGCAGTTTTCGCCGCGAGGCCCAGCATGCGCTGGATGCCGGCTGGTAATCTCAGCCCNGAAGCGCGCGAGAAGGGCTGTCAATGCCCCGCCTGTGATCAAAGGCATGATCACCAGCATGAAGACCTTCACCGGGTGTCGCTTGGCCCAGTAGACCAGATCGCGCAACAGGCGCTTCAGTTTCTTGTAGGCGCGGGTCATGAAGTTGGCGCGCGGTGAGCGCTTATAGTAGGAGGGGGAGCGACCTAGAGAGGGGGGAGGGAGGGGTTCGTTAGCATCCAATGCTTGATGGAAGCGGCCAGAGAGCGCCGCGACTCACCCATGCTGAAGAAGCTCCGCGTGCTGCTGTTCCCGAGATTGAAAAAAGAGCCCCGCGAGGCATTGTGCTTGGCGTAGTTGCTCTCCTCGCCGAATAGGCCGCCTAGCCCGGAGGACGAGTGGCGCTTGCTGCGTCGCTCTTGTGAGTGTGAGCGCGATCGTGACTTGTCCCGCTTGTGCTTGTGCGAGGAGGACTTGTGCGATTTGTGAGATTTGCGCGAGACTACGGACGCGTTGTCGCCCCAGCCGTCGAAGAAGCCCATTGTTGCCGTTGTAATCGCGCTGCTGGAAGGTATTCGTCAAGTAAAATAGGATGAGCGTCAAAATACGCGACACTATAATGAGTCCTTCGTTATACACCACCACGAAACCCCCTTCGTTCCTTCGTATCTTAAATGGTCATTCAGTTGTGATCTTAGGAAACAGTCGTGAGGATGCGCATAGGCAATGAACAAAAATGAGTGCGCTCGAATCACAGTGTCTATTCCAGTCCACCAAAAAAGAAGTGTTTCGTATCTCACAACGGGAGAGCTTGCTGCAAGTCATCTGGAGCGTGCTCTATGCGTAGCTCTTGGCTTGCCCAGCCCCTTCACCGACAATTCAAGTGGCTGGTTGTTCCCTGTCGTGATCCCTTAAAGTGAAGGTCCACAATACGAGCTAGGTCGTCTCAGGGTTAGTACCGTCTCAACGACGTACCCGTGCGTATTCTGTATCCTGTCCCTATTAAACCTCTTGGCAGACTCTTGGCGCGCTAGCAGTTTGACCCAACACGCAAGACATATTGGTCCTATACCTACCTACTCAGGCTAGATTGAACAAGGATCTAAATAGAGAGACCTTAAGCCACTGTGGCTCGAATTGTATGAGTAGGGATCTTAACGCCACACATGACGTGGGATCGTGTCCATGATTCTCTCCAAGCTGCCTAAAAAATCTATGAGCATTAAGACACATATTCTAATCCTAAAGAATCAGAGAAGTTCCCTAGATAAATTACCCCTTTAGAGTATTTTTAGTGTTCCTATCTATTTTACAGAGAAATCTGTAAACTCACCATGCCCAAAACTGGAGCCCCTCCCGATTATTGTACGTATTTCCGAGAACTCTCCCTGCTGTGAACATGCCACTAACACATGATGATGCCTAGATCGCATACTAGAGGTATCTGAAACTGCATCCACACAGCAGATTCGCGATGCGTACAAGAGGTGAGCCCGGATGTGACATGCACTCGTCTACCTATTCCTAGAGTTGAGGTATAATACTAATTTTCTTTTAGAGCCGCACTCAAGACGCACCCTGACCGGGTAGCGGCAGACTCACCAGAGCGCCCTTCACGCACGCGAAAGTTCCAGCTAGTGAACGATGCCTATTACACACTATCCGATTCAACACGACGCCGGGAGTACGATGCCCAGCGCCGTTTATTTGGCGGCACGAAACCCAAACCTTCGAGATCCTCGAAAGCGAATCCACCGGGCGCATTCACCCCAGACTTCGAGAACTTCGACGAGGAAATACCAGTCGGCGGCGACGCCAACATGGGAGGCGCGAATACAGATAATTTCTACAGCTGGGCGTGGAATTTCTTCGCGGGGAACAAGGGAGATGCAAACGCGCAGCAGGCACGACAGGAGACCGAGAATGCGCAATTTGCCGACATCTTCGAGGAGATGCTACGCGAAGAAGGGATGGGTGAGGCACAACAGCAGCAGGGCAAGGGCAAATTCTGGGCGCTAGCCGGCGGCATGGCGGGAGGCGTGTTGGGCTTCATTGCTGCCAATTTCCCTGGAGCCATTGCGGGCATGGTTGCTGGCAACCGTTTCGGTGCCATCCGGGACGCGCGGGGGAAGAGCGTCTACGAAGTTTTCCAGGAGCTTCCCCAAACTGATCGTGCAAGGTTGTTGACACAACTTGCTACGAGGGTTTTCAGTCACGCGGCTGGCGTTTAAATGAGGATAGAAGGGTTATTGCTAGAAGTTTTGTAACGCAGTGCATGGCAAGAGTTGTCAAGAGTTGTTCATTTGGTTTCTAGTTTCCAGTATGAAGGCTAGTTGTCCGGGGAATAAGTACACATACCCTATGAGCTGGAGTTGATGGAGTTTGAGGTTTTTTATCCTGGAACTGGAAACTGCTTGTATTGCCCTGGAATGGCTAATATTTGTTAGATGGGAATTTAGATATAACGGGATGTCATGGGAAGCAGGCTCAGAGGTGCCGCGACGAATTACATATATATATTCGTATACACCTATCTGTATACGTCGTCACCCATAAAGTAAGACATATATATACGTCAGTTTTTCGATATTTAATTTAAGAAACTAAAGCCATGCGTTTTTCTATACATCTGCACATGAAATTACGAGGCACTTAGACTAAGAGGAGATGATTAAAGCCTGTAGTCTAAGTAGTACCTACCTGGCACTCAGAGCTCAGAGGGATAACTGAACCAGAAGGAAATCGAGATCTAAGTAAAAATAGCGCTAGTCCCCCATTGGTTCAGCACCCCCAGCAGGCACTGTACTTAGTCTGTACCTAATCTTCAAGCCAAAGCTGCTAGGGAGGATCATCCTTACATCCATCCCACAGCTTAACACTCAAGAGAACGCAAACATAACATATATAACGAGGTGTGCCGCAGCTATATTTCCTCACTTTGTCGTCTCATCACAACAGCCGGGTCTTATTTGGCCAGCGACAGGCAAAAAATGGCGAAGCCCGTGGAAATTAGGTCGAAGGATCACTTCGACACGGTGCTGAGAGAGTCCCGCGTTGTAGTCGCATATTGTACGTTACTTACTCCCACCCAAACGAAACCTCTACCCCGCCATCATCATTGGATACCAGCTCGAAACACGCGACGCGTGCGCCTTCGGCTGATCCGTAGCGTTACTGTTTGCAGCTTGCAGCTCCCATGATGCGTCTCCCGCATTTCCAATGCCAGTGCACACAGTAGCTTTGCAGCTCAGTCCGTCCGTCGTGTTCTACGGGAGAGGCGGCGGGTCGTTCCCATCGTCTCGCCTCGCAGAACCTCGAACCTCCCTTGTCAGGCCACTGCGAACTAACTTGTCGTCCCATCTAATTTGTAGTCTACTCGAACGGGAGCATTGAAAGCAAGAACATTGCTCCATACTACGACGAGCTGTCGAAACTGATATCCAAGCCAAAAGCGACACTAGTCAAGATCAACACCGAAGCTCAACGCCCTCTCGCTGCCGAATTCGCCGTGACTACGCCTCCTACTTTTATTCTCTTTCGCGATGGCGCCATTGCCGACAAGGTGAAGGGCGCCAACCCGCACGGTCTTCTGTCACTTATTGAGAAGCTGTCCAAAGACGTTGAGTCGGGCGGTGAGGGTAGCATCAGGGCAGGCTCGGGCGGCCTGGCGTGGAGAGGAGCTGACCTTCCCCGAGGCTACACCGACATCTCCGACGTGGTCGATGTGCGTGGGCTGGAGTTACTCAATGCAGACACGGACTTTTCGGTCCGCACACTCTTCAGCAAGAGCAAGCCATCTGCTCTGGACAAGAGCCCTAGCACAAGCGATGAGAAGGACTGGGTCGAGAGTGACACTGACGAGCAACTCCTACTGTTCGTGCCATTCAATTCGGCAACCAAGCTCCACACCCTACAGGTATGTGTAGTACTCTGCATAGTATCTATATCTATATATAACAACAAGCTAAGCCAAGCTTCGGGATAGCTCACCTCTCTGCCCCCCATGGATAACAACGACGAAGACGACGATGAGGAGACGCCGATGAGACCCAAGACAATCAAATTATTTACGAACCGTCCCCACAACCTTGGCTTCGACGAGGCGGATGACATTAACCCGACACAAACCATTGAGATCGGCGAAGCTGATTGGAACTCGAATGGAACAGCTAACTTACCCCTACGTTTTGTCCGTTTCCAGAACATTTCCAGCCTTGTTATTTTCGTAGTAGATGGCGATGGTGACAGTGACAAGGTGCGATTAGATCGTGTGCGCCTCATCGGCGAATCGGGTGAGAAACGGGAGATGGGAAAGCTAGAGAAGATTGGAGATGAGCCGGGCGAGTGAGTAATAATAGAGCACTGTATGCCTGTGCCACCACCCGCATCTTGCGGTGTCTAAGGCTAGCCATAGAAAAAAATTGGATGGCGGGGAATGGTATGCCTCTCGGAATAGGATATAGAACAGAGCTGGTGATAATCGTGGGCAAGCATATGTATCCGCAAGACTATGCCGTGTCTCCATTTGTATGGCTGACAGGACAGACACTTGAGGCACAATTTTACGTGATGCACTCACGACCGAGCTACGGGTTCACGAGCATAGACGTCTACCTATGAATTAGAATAATTCCGCAGCAAGTTGCGCTACTGCGAGCGAATCCTGGCCTGTACGAGCTAATCCCTGTTCGAACTCTACAGCAGGACGCTGTTCTGTAATCGGAGAATTTACCACGCTGCCGTGTGCGGGGAGCGTAGTATAGACAGAGCACGACAGATGCCGTAGCCATAGTTTTTAAGGCGATGGACGCAGAGTCTTCTCCCTTGTCTCTCCCCTCAATGCAAACTATTAAGACCCAAAAAAAGGACGAAGTTGGAATTCCAAAAGCGGGAAATTCGTACGTAGTACAATATGTATGTCCGGCACGTTGCCCGCGATCCAAGAAGCACCAGAGGCTTTCGAAAATAGGACCGCTTCATGAGCAACAGCTACCAGCCTGCAATTTTGATTTTTCTGTGGCAAATGACTGACGCTACGATTCTTTTTGACAAAAATATCCATAGGAAAATAGGACTCGAGCAACACGGGAAATGTGAAGTCATGNCCAGCCGCACAAAGAAAAAAAAAANGAAGAGAAGAAATTCAAGAATGTTTCGGCGTTGGATGAAAGCTTTTATGTGGTAAAACCAGACCGGCAAGCTAGTTTGACAGTTAATGGCAACTGTTATTCTTGGTGGTAATAATGAATGGCAGTCGTCAGACACTTGTCAAACTAGTCCCGCTATTTGATCTCAATTTGGTATCGGAACATTAGAATAGCCGGGGTTTCTGCTTCTAGATAGCTTCTAGGTATCTATATGTGCATACGCATACCTACATAGATCTTCCAGGGTTCCACTCCACCACCCAAGACGCTCCAAACTTGATGGCTCTCGGAACTTGGGGTGGAGCTATGTGATCGAGACCGCATGAGAGAATCGAGGGGTTTTTTTTTTCTTTGGTACTGTTTCCCGTTTCCTGCTGGCTTCAAAACGTCGATCGTAAAGCGATATGATTTTTCCCGGTTCTCATGGCACTTATCTGACGCGGTTTTGAAACGGGATCATCATTGTGACAAGTTTAGAAACCTTAGCAAATGATGATCAATCTACGAGAGACGTCGACTAAGTCGACAACCCCGGAACCGACATACAATTAATATATACCCATCCACTCGGAGCCATGTTACCAGGCGGTTCTCTAACCCGTTCCCATCGTTTCTCCCGCCCTTGGTAGGTGTCCCCCACATCGTTCCAGCCCATGTCGATGCTCTGTACTCTGTCGATACGGAATCGAGGGGGCNAGGATACGATCATGCCCTCCTTTTTCTTTTTTTTTCTTTTTTTTTTCGTCAGCTCTTCCGGGAATCTATAGACAGACCCAATAACTCCCCGCCAGCACCTGGTCATGTATCGCGACATGATGCGTGGGGCGTATCTCCAGCCTCTTAATATATTTTCGAAGACGCTTGTTCGCTCACGATCCCATGTAACGTCACAAAACCACTTGGTTGTTCACATCTCTCTATCAAGCAAGCTGTCAGACGTGGCCGAGGTAGGTAGGTCATTATATCGGCTGTCTAGAACTACGTCAGCTGCACCAACCCCGATCAAATTCTAGGATAAGCTTGGAAGCGTGTGACACATGCACAGGGTCAGCTCTCCGAACTGGACCAGTTTCTCGAAGAGCCATCCCTGTCAACCGTCAAGCAGATTTGGACAAGGTAGGTAAGGTATAAGATGCGTGGTGGCGCTCGCCTGTTTGCCTGCCCCCAGTGCCGCCTTATCGCCAGCATTATACATTGGTATTTCCTTATATAGAACGCTTGGAGTTGCATTGCATTGACATTATTCCCCGCGTAGGTCGCCATTCTGCAGTGCAGAGCCGTGCCAAACATCTCGCCATGGCGGCCGCCCGCCGTGATAGCGATACGTAACATGTATGGTATTAGTCCGAGTTGGCATGCAGAACTGTTGGTCCCGCTTACGATCCAATTTCCGTTTCCAGGCCTCCTTGCTCCGAGGCTACGCATGTCAGTGCCTTGGACTGCGGATGGATACCACAACCAAGACAAGAAGCAGCCCTAGCTGTATCCCGCTTCTGGAAGATTTCTATTCCACTATGTGACTATGGTCACTCCCGGCCTGTATTGAAGACGGCCTTGATCATATTATTCCTTGACAAATACTCCGCATTGCATAGTCCGATCCATTTCTTAACCGTTTTCTTACTGAAAAGGGCTGGTAAGCCTCTAAGCCATATCCCTTCTGTCAGAGACGACCCGTAAATCTCTACTGTTTCGTAGGACCCTTGTGCGAATCATCTCATGTCATGTCCCTGCTTCTCAAGATGACATGTTCAAACGTTCCCTGATCTACTATCCCACAGGCATGCCAGCACGGTCACATCTTATGTAACCTGCAGTCCACCGCTTATTTCTATGTCACCATCCCTCTTCGCCCGTTTTCGAGGGTTTTACTGTATTTTTCTCATCTTCCTATACAGCTGCGATTTACTAGCAAATGCTCTTCCTTGCACTTTACGACTTCCCGTTGACTTATCTTCCTATCAACTACTAGTGGAGAGGCGTATACTCGAAAAATACCGGCCTAGAATATTAGACTCCGTATATTCACTGTTCCTAGTCGTGCTTTGGAGTCACGAGGGCGAGGATTACTCACTGTCATTATAAACTCATCTCCACGTACATCTATCTATTTATCTATCTATCCTGAGGAGTGGGCGGTATAAAATTCTAAACGACGCACTCGAGAGCTCTCTCGACAGTTGTCGCTAGAGTAGCAGTTTGCTTGTCTTAAAGGTCTCATTTCCCACGGGGAAGTTCCGTTCGGGCGTACATGACCGGCTTGACAGAGTCAGCTGCGCGCTCTCTCCCCTCCTATTCAGAGATTCTAGTCTCAAGATCATAGTCATCCTTGGGCCCCAAGGCCTCGATTATTTTTTATATCCAAAGTGGTCAGTGTTGAACAGGCCTTAAGCATATTAATTCCGGAACCACAAAGAACAAAAGTGCTATATCTCTGTTCTACAGACCACTGTGACTAACTGTTTGGCTAGATCCTAGGCTACAAACCTTCGCCTAGTACCGTTGAATTGAGCACGCGCTGAGTGCGAGGCCAACACTCTGCGCCTAGATCGGAATGGCGGGTCTTACAGCAGGCTTCCCTCAATTCTCGAGACTACCACCAGAGTTACGGGATCAAATCGTAAGTTATCCTGCTAGTACACGTGAAATCTAGCATTCTTCTTGTCCCTTCGTTTTCTTAGATACCCCTGCTACTGAGCTGTTGATGATCTAATTTTCTTCCATTGCAGTGGGGTTATGCTTTCCCAGAGGCCCGGATTTACGAAGTGCTGGATTCACCCTGTTCTAGTCCATCACAAGCTGGACCAAGTGCCAAACTCATGTTTGCTGATGTTCGGAATGAACCTCCGCCTGCGCTCGCACGAGTGTGTCGAGATTCCCGACATGCGGTGCTTCGCCATTATAAACCTTTAGCGTTTTCTGGGGTCGTCAAACACATAAATCTTAGTCGTGATATCCTCCTCCTCGATTCATATCTACAAGTCCGACGTCTTCTCAAGGTTATTCGCTTACTCAGTCAAATCGAGTCTATCCGACGCGGTGCCTCTCGGATAGCATTAGGAACGTCAGTAAGTAACTTTCGGAGTCATCTCACTCTTAGTTTGGCAAACCTCGGACTGTGAAGGCTCTTGTATGGGGAAGGCCTATATCCTAGAGGGTTCTTGTGCTTTCATGACACCTATAGATAACAATCATCTTGTCGATGACTAACTCTCAGCGTTGTAGTGGGGTCTCCATACTGGGCTACACCTCCGTCTCTTTCACAAGGCAGTACGAACGAAGCAGAACATGGCGCGACTCCTTGAGCATCTTTCTAAGTTCCTCAATCTCGAAGCGATCATCTTGGTTGTGTACCAACGCTCTGCGTTCAACCTGACCTTTAGTCAACCAAACCGTACAACTGTCCCTTGGGACCACCATGACTTATGGGAAGCATATCATTACCGATTCAATGTCAACTTTAACCTCGAGAACTACTGGTTGCGTAGGCCCTATCAGACGAAACTGGTTCGATACGATCCAGAAGTGCAAAAGACCGAGAAGCCGCATGTGCCTACGCGGATATCGAAGTCATGCTGCCGTGACCCTCAGCCACGAGGGCACCAAGTGCGAGATTTGAAGCGGATGTTTGAGAAGTCGTTACAGAGCGTGGCAGAGAATGGCCGTTTCCTCCCTAGTGGAGTATACGAACCCCCAAAATTGGAGACGGCAACGCTGACCTGGATTTATACTGGATTCGGCTACGGAAATTATCCACAGCAATAGAAAACCACCTAGCAGGTATCTAGTCATCCTAGATTACGATCAAGTTAATTACGAGGGCGAAAGCCCAACTCTCTAATTTTAGCCCGAGCGCTTTCGTCTTAAGTTCACAGGAAGTAGATTGCTGTGAATACCTAAACAATGACGACAGCACAAAACGCAAATTCCAAGGCGCCCGAATTAGAGCCATACACTAGCGCACGTGTTTTCTTTTTATACTTTGATAATGCAAAACAAAGGCCGTTAGTACAATAGACAAACTCCAAAGCATATCCATCGATACAAAACTCTCCACGAAGTTTAAGATCTTTATAGTTCAAGATTGCGTTTACAATAGATATAAATAAGAAGGTGCAATCTGCTTGTTTAAGAATTTCAGCAAACCCATACTTAGTTCACCCCATCTCAAAAACCATAATTCCCGGCAAGAACTAGCCATCATCATCTCATACCCCAGTATTCTACTACTAGCGGGGATAATAGCATATGATATTTCGGGTCTGCAGATAGACTTCAAACCACTTATTGATAACTTCCAATCCTCATTTATCAACCTTCTACCTACGTTCGCTACTACCACTTGGGATCTGGTATTATAATTTCTGTCCTATGATATTTATAAGGCTCGCTTTCGCTTCTACGTTTTTCTTCGGTCTATCTGTGTCTATAACACACTTCGCTGCCTCATTTACTTCTATCTTAACGCCATTTTAGACTCACACCATGCCTTTTGAAGATCTACGACGTGATGAGCTGTTTGAGAAGAAGCCTGAGTATAGCATTATTTTGTTAGGTTTTGAAGCGGAAGATGGGTATGGCTATAGCGAGTTACAACTCTACAAGCAAATCCTCCTTGCCAGCGCTCCCAGCGATTCTCAGTCAAGTAGAGATCACACCCCAAGTAATCCTCCGACATTAATTACTCTTCCTCGAGAGATCAAGGGCAACGAGCACGAAGTCATTTACTTCGATTATGACATTATGGCAAACCTCGAGCTCCACCAGACCAAGCCTCTGTCTCTGGTCGCAGACATACCAACTGTCGCCATCCATTGGAGTTCCTTCAACACTCTCGAGAGGCTCGAGCAAAGCCTGTTAACAGTCTATAGCTGGCTCCGCAACATCAGCAAGATCGTACTCGTCGTCGACTGCTACTACCGCCATCCCACGTCCGATGACCCTGATTGCCGAAGCTCGCCAGTTACCACCCACCACATGCCTTACAACACCGTTCTTGAATTCGAACAGGAGACGGTGAAGTGGACCACTATAGGCCGGCAAATCCAGCAGACGATTCGCAACGGCATGTTCTGGCGAGAATGCGACCGCGCATACGCCATGGAACAGATTCTCCCTATCGGGAGGAACAAGCCTTGCGTCCCGCAGATCCACATCACAAGATTCGCACGACGCGACCGCCTCATAAAGGACTCGACCCTACCAGATCAGGAGCCTTCAAGTTTGCCCGATCTACAGCCCGGCCTGGCCGTGATGGGCGGGCTTGTGAGTCCAATGGAGTTCGAGGACCCTTTTTTCGACGACGACAGCATGCAAGAGTGGCTCGATTAGTGAGTTTACACGGAGACATGTCGCGGAAATACGTGAAAATAGCTTTTGCTGTGGGAATAGGCTTTTAGAATGGATTGGGAAAGGGATATGAATGGTTGTAATAGAAGTTTGAATGCTGAATAACGTGTTGCTATTACCTCGTTAAATGTAGCGATTTGGAAACCGGAAATAAACGACGGATTCCTAATAGTGCGATAGCATTATCATGGTCTTACAACATCTGTTCAAGTTATACATGGCTATTTCTCTCTCTTCATGCTAACAGGTGCTTCTTCCTGTCACCCAAAATGTCCAGGCCATCAAGGGGGAAGGACAATCTACCCTCGCAGACCATCCTATTCGGCCCTTTAAACTCGAAGCTAGAATGAAGCACGTCAGCGGCGTCGAGGCAATGGAATTTGGCGTTGGATATTAGGTTCTCGACGACATGTGCGTACGTGTGTGTGTGCGTGTGCCAGTATCGAGATCGAGCTGAACGCCACAGTCCGAGCATACGAGACTCGACATCTAAATAATGAGACTGGGCAACGGGCGCTTGCTCACTTATGGCGGTGTGATCGGCCACCTCACGTCCAATAGGTGCCCCAATCAGCGACCGGATCTGAGCTACTACCCTGACGCCGTAAGCGACTCAAACACACATCATTACACCATGCACTGTATGTGCATCTTTACTGATGGCCTATCTAGGTACTCCCCCGTCGACGTGGGGTCAGCAATTAAACCCTAGTATGTCATATAAAGATGACGTTCGATGCCATTTTCTTTTGTTCTCAGCTGCGAGACATGGAGATGATTGGTTCCGGCAGGAATATAGGGTTCGTGGAGTGGTGTGTATGTTCAATATGATTAGTGATTATTATTGTATACCGTAAGTGATCTCATATACATGTAGTTATGGCAAACACTGCCAAGTTTCAGGCTAGCGTGAGCGGATAGACAGCTATCAGATCACAGGTGAGGGATATAAGAGTGTTTACCCGAACTCGTTTCCATTGGGTGTTCTTCACCGCGATTATAGCCTAGCTTGGCAAACAGGTAATTAACTAGCAATGATGGATGGCACCCGAATATCGTCCCAAGAGGCTCTGGTGGATATCTGGGAATCAGAGCCGTCTAGAGTAACATTNCGTCAATGTTCTTTTGGCTCTAGGTACACTTTATGTGATAGGGACCTCGATATATGCCATCTATTTCCATCCACTTCGCGCGTACCCAGGCCCAAAGCTCTCAGCAATCACTCGACTTCCTTACTGGATTGCCCACATCCGGGGTTATGAGGTCCAGTGGATGACAAGCCAGCATAAGAAATACGGACATACCATTCGGTTCGGTCCCAACGATATCAGTTTCGCCGACGCGCAAGCCTGGCGAGACATCTACACCGTGTCAAAGGGGAAGAAGGAGAACAATAAAGTACTCGGGTTTTATGGACGACCTGCGGACTCGGGCTACATGGTCGTCGAGCCCGACGCGATTCGTCATGCAATCATCCGGAAATCGTTCTTGCCTGCCTTCTCTGAGCAGTCATTGAGGAAACAGGAGCCTTTGTTTCAGAAATATGCAGATCTCATGGTCGCAAGTGCTCGGAAGAATGGCTCTCTCGATATGATGAAGCTATTTGACTTCACGACGTTCGACATCATGGCTGAATTCACATTTGGAGAACCACTTGGCATGCTCGAAACCAACCAGTACTCGCAGTGGGTAGCGACGGCATTCAGATCTCTCAAAGTAGGTTCTGTCAAGGCCTCTGCTTAATTTCGTCGCGTTCACTAAGATTGACCGTACCGCTAGGCCATACCCGTGATGCAATTCATCAGTTCCTACACAGTCCCCAGAACCATATTCCGGTTTGCCGAACCTAATTACGTGAAGAAGATACGTTTTGATTTTTACGACCATACTGTGAGCCGTGTCGACAAGCGACTTCAACAGGGGTCAGATCAGCCTGACCTCTGGAACTGTGTAGAGGAATCCACAGTGCTTACTGCCCGTGAGATATATGCTAATGCTGAATCATTCATGATAGCCGGAACTGAGACGACGTGTAAGTTATCGAGTTATACTGAGATAGCTACTGAAGAGTTTGACTGACAGCTTAAACTAGCAACTCTCCTTACGGGTTTGACGTATTACCTGATTAGGAATCCCGACAAGATGAAGATCTTGACCGACGAAGTCCGCGGAACCTTCAGCTCCAATGAGAACATTACATTTGAGGCTTTGGCGAGACTGGAATATCTGAATGCTTGTAAGTAGCACAAGCCACCTTTCGTCTAGGTAATGAGGTTCGTAGCCAACATTGTCGCTACTATTAGGTATACGCGAAGGTCTGCGCGTCTATCCACCCGCACCCTCGGGTCTGCCTCGCGTGATAGCGGAGGGAGGAAGTATCGTCATGGGCAAATGGCTCCCTGCGGGGACTTGCGTCTCCGTCCATCCGACAGCCGCGAACTCCTCTCCAGCGAATTTCAGGTACTGTACTCTTAGCCAATACCTATCCTATCTCTACATTCATGGGCATACGAGGGGGTTTATGTTCAAACGCTTACTTGCTCATAACAGGAACCCTGATGAATTCATACCGGAGCGCTGGCTAGGTGGCCCCGGCTATGAGGCTGATGTTCGTGAGGTTGCTCAGCCCTTCTCTGCCGGGCCTAGGAATTGCCTGGGCATGAACATGGCCTGGCACGAGATGCGCCTGCTGCTCGCGAAACTGGTGTTTAATTTCGACATTTTGTCGGATGTGGGCCCTGAGTGGAGAGACCAACGCGTCTATTTACTCCGGGAACGCAAACCGCTGATTTGCCAGTTGAAAGACGTAAGGAAAGCAGCCTGAGGTAAGCCGCGCAAAGCATAAGAGATAGCACCTGCTGTGCTGAGGTGGATTGAAGTAGGTAGGTACTGTCCGAGAGAACGAGTGTGCTTTCTTTAGGTCCTTAGTCTGAGGTGACTTGCCTCAATTTGTGCCTGCGGTATGAGTAACGATTAATACAAATTGTGAGCGTCTTTTTAGCGTCTTTTTCGGTGCTACAGTTCGCATCGCATCTACATGCAACGATAAACCCAACATTGGATCGTGGCCCAATGCATTATTCAGTGAAACGTGCGACATCAAGCATCTTTTTCCCTACGTTATGTACCTCGTCAGCCCCACATTACGTATGTGTACTTTGCCACAATGGTCACATAGCCAAAATAAAACGCCTCTAGAAGGACAAATTGGCTAGGTGGCGGAGTGGTTAACGCGGTAGACTCGAAATCTACTTCCTTCGGGAGCACTCGTTCGAATCGGGTCCTAGTCGCTCATTTCTTTTGCTTTTTGGTAATCCCAAACCATAATCAGTTCATAAAGCTAGAAGACAAAGGGGCTTTGGTCTATGCAGATATTTTATTAGCAGACTACCCAAATTATGGGATTTTCTTGGCCCGGCGCAACACTAGCTTGGTGATGCAAACGTTAAAAACCATGATCTATTGTGAGGCCAAGGGATGCACCTAATACTTGGACGGCAGTGGAGAAACGACTTATGTACCTTAGCTAATCCTAAGTCACGAAGTCATAAGAGTGTTCGTAGAACTGTATGAGGATTTTAAGGCTATATTGACATGGTCGCGGAAGCGCATATCATTATCCTTGTTCATATTGTAATACGTTTATCGTCCTCTAGTAACAGCCTAGTATGGAAGCGATATCTGCTCGGAAGAGGTTCGGGTAAGTGTATATTTGTGTAGAGAGGCCGTTTTGCCTAGCTGTAATATGTAGGGAAGATCATCTCAATAGGTGAGTGCTATAGTTTCAACCGTAACTCTCGTAAGTAACTATAGGTGGTCAAGTTACTAGATTGATAACGATCCGCTTTGGTTGCGGCTGGAGTATAGAATTACGATACTGTCCTGTAGAAAAATGAGACTATCATCGCATAGATAGAGTCGAAAATCAACGTGAATTAACAGACAGTATGAAGATTAATATTCCATAAGATATTGGAAGACGCAATGGCGACGTGGTCTATTCGCGGATGCAACGAATTCAAGAGCGTAACAAGGTAATAGGGTCAGGATACTGGGAATGATACGGGCTCGCCGGGTTCCAAGCGGCACCTTGATATACTCCAAGAATATACCGGACCATAAACTCCTGAAAATTACAGCGAGATGCTTCAAGCCTGAAGCTGTGCTTTGGAAATACGGAGAGAAAGATCGCATAGCTAGAGAAGACGCACAACTACCCCCCTTTCTATATATAATACGCAGTTGAGTAAAAGGAAAGGTGCAACTGGCCTAGGAGTAATTAGAAGGCCCTGACATCACGCGCTACGTGCTCTTCTGAAACAAGAGTTATATATACTTATCTACTCGCTGGAAAAGCGATTGTTCTTGTTCCTCTGCTGTAATATTTGCAGCACACGAAGAAGAGAAGCCCGTAAGTCACTATCGCGTATACGCTACCCTAAAGCATGAACCTTCAGAATACGCACGCACGCACACATATAAACAAATGTAGAGCGGTGTCATATTAGATAATTATTCCTCGAGAGCACGTAAATTGCTTTGATTTGATAATTTCTTGCTGTAGAATCAGTGGTAATAATAGAGGGGATTGTGCTGGGAAGCCAACCAAGAAACAGACTTAGGTTGAAACCATTGGCCCCAACTTCTAAACAATGATAGGCTCAAAACCTAATAAAATTGATATCCCAATAGACAGTAATACAAGTGTATTGAACTTCAGGAATTTACCTTGCATCCTAATGTCTCTGATATGATTAGAGTCGCTGGTTAAAGCAACGAGTTGTAGGGGCTCGATATATAGATCAATCGATTCCTAAGCCCTAAGCTTGCTAGAGCAAGCTAAAGCCACTGAT
>JAPESX010000536.1:0-16984 GCA_029590615.1 Nemania bipapillata | reverse complement strand
CTGTCATGACGATGTCATTGGCGTGGCTTCGAGATGCTTCTTAGTGCCCAAAGTCCAAGCAAGATCCAAGGTCCAAGGTCCAAAGGAACAGGGACCACCAACTAGAGGAGACGGATCAAATGCAAATTGGGTCATCCTGCCCCTCCCCCTCCGTCCCTCCGTCCCTCGCCCTCGCCCTCGCCCTTGCCCTCGGTGTGTAGTGTAATGTAGTGTGTAGTGTAGTGTATGTAGTATGTATGTAGGTATGTATGTAGTATGTATGTAGGTATATGGTATGTTAGGTAGTGCAGTGTACGTGTACGCGCGTTGAGACAAGATTTGAACGATGGACCCTTGGTTTTAGTTAGCAACAATTGGGGGACCCTGACTATGTACATTACTACACTACCGTGCATGCGTAGATACCGTACTACCAGGTATTCTGTACTACTTGTAGGTTACCTAGGTACTGTACCCTCTGAGCTCGAGCGAGTGGACCAAGACCCTTGTGTAGGTACTTTGGTACTAAAGACCCCTCCTTCGTGCCCCTGTACAACCTCTCGTAGTTGGGTCTATGGTTAAGTAATCCGAAAAATAAACGGGAAATGTGAAAACTTCAGGGTCCAGCCCAGATCAGGAGCCAGATCCAGCCGAGTCGAACCATTCGTGCAGACATCGATCCTAAACATGTGGAGCCATTTACACAACTAATTCTACCGGATCTGGGCTTGATTGGCTGGTCGCAAACAACCAGGACTGTACAAGGGCTCCGCATCTCTTCAGATCCCGCTAACATTTCTCTGCCATCAAGTCGGGGGGAACAAGGCAGCATTGTTGTACTTGTACGGTCTTACCTAACCTGAACAAACAAATCCTCTATTGCCATTAGTTAACGTTCCCAAGGAGCGAAGAAAAGAGAAAAAATAAAGTGGCGGAACCGTTATTGGCTTGTTACATAAGTCACGCGCCACATTGCTCGTCTATTCCGTATGCCAGATATACAGATACCTACTTAAGTTAGGTATCTCGAATTTTAGTGTAGAATAATGGATAAATTGCAGGATGGTGTTTGACTAGTTGCGCCACTTCTGGTTATACATACTAGTCCGCGGGGGTAGAAGAATATCCGTGCTACACGAGATATTATGTGTGGACTTGAACAGATCTCAGGCGAGTTTTCCAGAAGCCTCTCGATATAGCTTGACACAAGCTTTATACTGTGGGAAATTATTAGTGCAAGCCCACCTCGGTGCCTTCTCGGCCGTCGCTAGTGATCAGGAGGCATCTCATTAGAGGCCAAGAACATGATAACGATATATATAATATTCATATAATAGGTACAGGTTGGGCCGTTTAAGCTCTTCAGAAAAAAAATATTCATCGCAATGGAAAACCTCGTTGCTAGCGCGTTCCCTCTCTGCATGGACCCTACATTGTATTACTTTTTGCCACCAGACTTTGACGACCACTAGCCGGCACCAATAGTCAATATACAAAAACGCCACACTCTAGGGTAACTGTGATACCTGCTAGATAAGTATGTGTGTCTTGTATTACGAGGGGTGGCTAGTGAGGGACTAGATAACACCATTTCAAATTTATACCACCGGCTTTCGCTATGCTCACCACAGTTTCTATACTCTAGCTACCAATCACGTATTCTATTTATCCCGAAGTGGTTAGGTTTGTGTAGTTAGTCCTGAGTGATGTCGTTGTCATTTGCCCTGACAGCGAAGGCTGTAGAATTTGCAGAACCGGTCAGCCATTTTTGTTATCATTTCAAAAATAAAAATATAAAACCAAACACTTAAGAACTGATACGATTAGAGTATCCATGGTTAAATGGGCATGAAATCCGGAAATTAGGTTGACTCAACCGTGGGGGCGTATAGGGTTAAGAACCGCTAGAACAGCTATTCTTTCGTTATTATACATGTATATGTATGTGCAGCTCTTTCTTATGCTGCTTCTATTTGCGGGTTTCATAGGTGTGCGTGAGTCTTATCGACGTAAATAGAAGGACCAGTAACAAGAAAACGACCTTTAATCATTGGCAAAGTTTGGGACCAGCTTGGGAGACACTAAAGTGATACATGGCGAACTATCCAGCTTCGTAATCACATGATTTATACATGGTGGTAATACAGTAATATCTGTCTCCAGCATGGCTCTACTTCCTTTTGCTTGCAGCACCTTCGTGAGCCATTCCTTTGCAACCAGTAACCTCACCTAATTTCTGCTCAGCCACGCCAAAGCCATGTGAGGGGTCTCTTCGTTCACCAGCAGCCTTCATCGTGTCGACAGCGTGAGCCTTAGCTTGTTCACCAGAGCTTTTCCAGGAATTGGAACCGGTAACGTTTCCAATGGTAGCCTGTTGGAAACAAGAAGAATTGTTTAGCTTGTTATCAGCATGGAGTGATTGGAGCCGCGCGTCCTGACCTCTGTAGCCCCCTTCACGTACTCGGCATGGCCGCTGATAAGGGATGGTTGCTTGTTATCGTTAGAAGACATATTGGTGACAAGTGAGTACTAGTCGTGCTCTAGTTATTCCAGTAGGCAGTACCGTGGATTTATTTGAGAATTTGAACTATAGAGATATGCTGGAGAGAAGAGTCTTCCAGGGAGTCTTCCAGGGTTAGTAACTTGTCCTTGGATAATATAGTATATAGTAGATAAGTGATGGTAACCAAGGCTGAGTGTATAGTTGCCACAAGAATGATCTCACGAATGACGTCACCGCCTGTTCATATTGCAAACTATCGGTAGGGACCAAGTCATCTTCTAGACTACCTAGCCAACTACTCGGATGGTAATGTGCCATACCCTGGCGCTGTGTGAATGTACAATTTACAGGTCTAGAAAACATGATGCAGTAGGTCGAGCCAGGGATACTCAATATTCGCTTAAATTGACATGTGGCGACTACGTGGGCTTTAGTCAAGCTTGAGGTATTCTCTTGATAGACTCTGAATCCATCCACTAACCTGCGTGTTTAGTCACTAACCATAACTACAGTTTCAGTGTTTAATAAGTTTAAGTCTTTCTTGGTCTTTAAAAATGTTTAAAAACATTCGTGACTAAAATAGGGGATTGGTATAGAGCTATAGGAATGTTGTGGCCACTATTCAACATTGCCTAGGTAGCTTGCAAATGATTATGTATGTGGAAATTTGTATGTGACGTCACTTGTAAGATTATCCTGGGGTTAAAAAGATGACGGGTGTATTCTGTATGTAGTCTGTACATAGATAGCGCGGGTCTAGACCGGATCTCCACAAAAAAGGACCATTAGCTCCGCGTAGTCTTATTCGTGGTCCGAGATCCATCTTGTTGTTTGCATATTGTCGTCGAGGCTGGCACTGAAAGAATCGGCTATCCATGAATACTAAGCATCATTCGCCATGGCCGCAGAGCAGATATTCGACGAAGAATATCCTTCCGAAGACGATTCTGACTTTGCGCCCGGCGCTGTCCCTGCAGAGGGCGAATCAGAGCCAGAATCTGACTCAGAGGGAGATGATCAGCAACCGACTAGCGCAACGCCGAAGAGAAAGCGAACGGACGTCGATACCGTCGAGGGCGATCTCGAGAACTCTGGCGACGAGGCCATTATACAGAAGGGGAAAAAGCGTCAGAAGAAGATCAAGCGAAGTCATGGCGACGCCGCAGACGATGAAGGGGGCGCAGGTGGCCTCATCAAAACAAGAAGACAACGCGCGCAGGAGAAGGCAGAGAGAAAGTCACATGCAGTCACCGGGCCAGTGACGATCGACGTAGATGATTTATGGGCAAAGATGACCGCCGCGCCGCTCATTCCCTCGAAAGACGATACAGAACAGGACAAGGAGAACCAGCAGCCTAGACAGGATGGTATGGATGGGGATGGACAGGCTACCAAGACAGGCTCAGGGAATTCTAATAACGCCAATGCACCGGATATGATCAAGATCAGGCGCACATATAACTTTGCTGGCAAGGTCCACACGGAGGAGAAATTGGTTGCCCGCGACTCGGCCGAAGCCAAACTCTACTTTGCCTCGCAAGACCCAAAGCTCGCTGAAGGCGAAAATGAGGACGACCAGCCGAAACGAAAGCCACGGAAAGCCTTCCGCTCTATATTCGAGCCTGCTCTCGAGGGATTAACTCAGCGTACCGACCTGAAGCTGGGTATGAACGTTCGGCTGGAGCTTCGCGAGCAGCAGGCCAAAGCTAAGAAGCTCAACGTAGTTGAAAAGAGTCGCATGGATTGGGCAGGCTTCGTCGATAAAGAGGGCATTAAGGACGAGCTTGAGCTTGCTGGCAAGTCAAAGCAGTCCTATGTCAGCAGACAGGACTTCCTACAGCGCGTTGAGGCTAAGAAGGAGGAAGAGGCAAGACGAGCAAGAATAGCTGGCCGTGGTTGATAAAACACAGGAACCTATCTGGCCGCAATTCAAACACAACTATGCCTGTGCTCAGCGCGTCGCGGGTATTAGGCGTCATATATGAAACGCATACTGGGCCCCCTTCAAGCAGTATGCTCACTAAGATATACTCGAGAAGACTCGGCGTTTACATATACGACTAACTCGGATTATCTATTCACTTTAAACCCCTGCTTGACAGTGCGCGCTGGCGAATATTCTCATGTCGACATACGGGTATGCCATACCACGATGGTGGATAACAACAATAAGCGACTATTAGAGGGATACCCAAAGTCTTCGATAGTTTTTTCGGGGCCTAATTACATGCACATGAGCATTGATAGATGACAGGCGCCAAGTTGGTGTGTGAGGACGAATATCCGCCCTAGCCTATTGTCAGTGGCAAGTATCATGCCTGCAACAGCTCTATGCATGCTAGGAGACAGGGATGAAGTTTAAGAGCTCGGTTTCCCAATACAAAGGGCATAGCAGCATGGTAAATACGTGCTGGGCTACAGTCAAGGAATGAAGGGTTTTACGACTTCTATTTCCATGGTGGGGTTTACGTATGTCATAGGCATGAACAAGCCGATAGACATTGTTACATCTGGCTACATCGAGGAAAAATTTTGCTAGGACATCGAATACCTCGTTTCAGGCAAGCAATGTGTTCTCTTCAGCCAGTGCAGAGGGTGTTCGACTGGGAAGGTATCGAGATAATTCGACTGAGTGTTGGGGTTTGGGATGATGAGAGCAGTGACCTTAGAGCAACAAACACTGCACTCGCATCCTTCATGTAGTCTATGTAGCCGAGACCAACAACCGCTATATAATCGGGGATTACAAACCAAATTTTAATAAAATCAGAAACCAACGAAAAACGCAGAAATCTCAATGGATTTCGTATTCCAAGAACGCTTAAATTTTCAGGAAAGATTTTATTATTATAATCCATCAAATCGATACATGTTCCTTGACTCGGAAATGTATCGGCTATCCCCTCTAATATCTACCATTGCTCTAAAGGTTGAAGACGACCCAGACAGGCTACGGAGCGCGATGGATTGATTATCCGCGATATTCAGCTTAGAGCCTCTTTATAGAGCGGAAGGAGAATCCAGGAATCACTATGACGTGGCCTCCACTCAGATTTCTGTGCGACCTTTTGGTAAATCTCTAACACTTGGGTAATCGGTTTTATTAAATAGGGGTTTTGCATAGTGAGGAATATAGGCGATAAGTAACGCCATTGAGTAAGAAACGATATGATATGAAGCCATAAGATTGTTTATTTTAATATACCTATTAAAAACACTTCTAAGTTCGCTAGGCGAGTGTCACCTACACAGCCCTTAATACTCAGCGAGGCAGTGGAACGTGGTGTGATACGCCAAGACGTGCGAGCAGTAGATAGCTAGCGTCTACATTTTGAACTGGTGACAAGTTTGGTTTAAAATTATCCGATCCCGTACCTTTCTGAGTCTGAACGGCTGCCTGTTTACGAACCCTAGGTATATTAGGCGCAGGTTGTCATTTCGTGAATATAGAGCATTGTCTATTGGCTATACTCGCCGATGTTATTGGAACGTAAACATTCATTATAGCCACCACTGCTACCGTGGTCTTGTACATGTTTGTCCCTAAATCACATGTTACCAAGTGCTGTTACATACCAGGAAATTGCGACAGCAACAAGTTCTGTCATATTTAGCATCGGTCATAGGGCATGAGTGACCATCTAGCGCTTCATGTTGGAGAAGGAAAACTCTAGATATCGTTCCTAGATAAGCTGTGCCCCGTTCAACTCATCACCTTATTGTATATATGTGACGTGCTGGGAACAAGTCTGCACGGTGTACTGAAGCTTCTTATCACTTTGCTAGTTGATCAGCACTTGCACGAGAGAGACAAGTAGACGCTGAGGGGCGAAGTACCAACTGGGGAATACGCGAGACTCGTATGATTTATGTTGGCCAGCTGTTGCGGGCCATAGTCGAGCTATATGAATCTGTGAAGTTTGTCGAGTCCCAGTTACCAATTATCGAAATTCCCAAATCCGCCGGTTTTTGGCTTTTTCTTCACTGGCTCGTCCCAGGTATCAAGGTCCTCTTCAATGATCTCGTCATCTGCGCTTTGACGTAGTTGGGCTGCTTTGAGATACTTGCCTACGCCTACGCCACTACTGTCCTGGTCCACAGTACCGTCTGCTCTCACTCGCTTCCCAGTCCATGTCATCTTGTCATCTTCAGTACCGCCAGTCCTTGCGATTTCTGCCTTGGCCTCTGCGAGTTTATCGCGCTCTGTCTTCTGTTTTTGGAACTCTTCAAAGGGGTCTAAGTAGACTACAATTTCTTTCATGAGGATCTTGTTCAATGGCCGATCTGATCCATCTGTTTCGACTGCCTCCATTTTGTTGAGAACATCCATGCCGCCAACAACTTTCCCAAATATGGTATGCTTTCTGTCGAGATGTTTGACTGGTCGGTATGTAATAAAAAATTGGCTAGAATTAGTATTCTTGCCCTTGTTGGCCATGCTTAGGATCCCGCGAGAATCATGGGTGTTTGGGCCGTCGAATTCATCCTGAAAATTCTTGCCCCATATGCTGGATCCACCTCGGCCAGTACCTGATGGATCACCACCCTGGATCATGAAGTTCTTGATGTTACGATGAAAGGTAACACCCTTATAATATCCTTTTTGAGCGAGCCTGGTAAAGTTCCACACAGCTCGTGGTGCATACTCGGTGAAAAGCTCGATATTTAAGTCGCCTAAATTCGTCTCAATTCGCGCATATCCCCGTATCTTCACACGCTTTGGTTTTAACATGTACTCTTCATCCGTTAATATCGCTCGTTCGCCACTCGTTTCGGGCGTTAGCCCAGTACTCGTAAAACTCGCCGCAGCCCTCCCTGTCGTATATACCGCAGCGTTATAGGGTGCTTTTTTGTCTTGAATGCCCGATTTTACAGAGCCACTCATGTTGGTCTTGACTATGGCGGTTGAGGAACGGTTGACATCTCGACCAGCCTCGCGCTCCCGTCTCGCCTTCTCGACTACTTCTTTCGCTCGTAAAACTTTATCGCCAACCCGTCCTAGGGCACTGATATTCACGTTGCCCTCTTTTCGCTCCTCTTCTTGCTCATTTGTCAATAACGCATTCTCGCCGTCCTTGATATACTTGAATTGGCTCAGATCCCTGTTAGCAGCATTCTGAGGATCTTGAAGTGTAATGATGTCCGAACGACCGAACTCAGTATCATCCATGAGGTCCCGCCACATCTTGGCCTTTATATTCATTCTCTCGATCGTGTCAAAAGCGAAGACATTGGCATAGGTCCCGTGCCGTATTGCAACAACATGTGTGTTGTCGGTGAACACTTTGAAGGTAACCGGATCGATGAAGTCCCCTCTACCATCGCTTCCCGAGCCGTCGGCAGCTTTGCTGTCAACGTCTGCGTTTCGCGCAAAGTTTAGCTTGATGAGGTCGCGAGCAGCGAGAGGCTTTCCGTCGACGGGATTCGTCTTTTGCTTTTCTAGCCATTTTGCTATAACTTCGGCGTCGAAAATGGTGCCGTCGAGTGTACAGACCGGGTTCCTAAATGGCTGAAGGCTTGCGGCGCAAAAGTTGAAAGGGAGCCGTCGGAAGGGCACACCTGTGGCCTTGGATCGAGAGCCAGTATTGGCAGAGAAAGAATCAGAGGAAGCCCACTCAGAATGTGTAATGTATAACTTGTCCGTGCCTTTACCCATCTTCAATAGAAAGGCGAAAGAGTTTGCAAAGAACAGAAATTATCTAGCGTACAGAACTAGGTATTCTGTAGTTAGGGAGCGTGTCTTGAGCGCGTTGTAGACTACCTGGTATTCTATAGGTACCTATGAATCGGGTCTAGTGTATCCGCCACCCCCCCCAGTCAGCTGACTAATCGGTATATAGCGTTTAGCTGCTATCTATCTAGTCTACATGCGCATACGCCTTGAACATTAGAGCACCTAGGGTAAGTTTGATCGTTCTATCGTAACTACCAATGCAAAAAGATAAAATAATTTATTATACTACCAATACACGGCATAACCCAACATAACCTAACATAACCCTTGATGCAAGCTCTAAGACTCCGTCGCTAACGGTTATCCCGGAAGTATGCAAGCCGCTCAGTGACGGCCTGGCATTGTCGATCGATGTAGTAGACAGTGCCATCATTTCTGAAATCAACAAGACCGTCCTCTTCTCCCATTCGCAAAAAACGCACAATCCTTCCGACGGCAATCGCGCCGTACTTACGATATCTGGATTTCCTTATGCCGGTAAAGTAGTCCCGGAGTTGATCTACAGCTGTCGTCCAGACACTTGGCTGAGTCTCTCCGCCCGGCGATTTGCATTCTACAATGATAAATTTCCTCTCAGACGCTCTTGTATTGAAAACAATATGAGCAGTGAAGAGGTGTGCCCTTCCTTTTCCAAGTGCCATTTCAGGCCCAGTTGTATAACCGTCATCAGTTTTGGAGTACAAGTGTAGTATGGCATCCGAGACTCTCGTAGTTTCGCCTTCTAGCTGCCTTTTCCCCAGTCGATTCTTTATCAGGGATGAAATGGCAGGCTTCTCCATGTACTTATTATTGTTATGAAAATACAATATTCCTGTTAAATCTACCCGTGCCGTAGCGAGTCTGTAGAAAAGAAGTAGACATTGTAGGATAAAACTTGATATAGGAATTAAAGGGGCGGAGTGCCTACAGTTCCAACTCAACTCTCTTGTGCGGGAAGTAAATATGCCATTGTGGCGATGATGTTTTTCAACCATTCAGACGATCCTAGTCGTGCTTGAAGCCGGCAGGGATTATTTTGGCGAGAATATGTATCCAAGATACTGTGAGCCTGAGATGACTTACTACACCAAACCTTAGCTGTAGAAATCCTGTGGGTTTGTTTTCTTTTATACACGAGGACCTACGATGCGTGCCACCCACTCTGCTGTGATTGTTAATCTGTGTGATGGTGGACGAGCTACTGTCGAAACATCCGTTAATCTATTTAGAGTCCCGAATTCATCCAAAGCATACCCTCCCTCGTGCACCATTATAGAAAGGCTAAGGGTATTCATGATAGATGTCATAAGACTGCTGTTTTTCCCCAGGGGAACTCGTGTCACTGCGAGGTATGTCTTCTGGCATTAAACGATTAAATTGCGAGACAGGAAGTAATCCGTCACCAGCTTTGTTAAAGTGCACCTCAAATGTCATTATCAGTATTATTATTGGTGGTGATATTGCTGTTAATGTACATATATTGACGGAATATACATGACCTAGTTTATAGACTTGTCGGGAATATCCCCATTTTGTATTTAATACCCCGACACCATGTCCTTTCTGATCTTCAACATTAGCTTTATATAGAAACATAAATACACGAATAGTCATTCAGGAGTACGTACGCTGATTCTAATATCACCTGTCGTACACTGTTGTGCAGATTAACAGAACATTTGCTAGGGGTTTATTATCACAACTATGCATCTATGTTCAAGGCTAGGTTCTCCTTTAGGAGTGTCTTGATAAATCCGCGGACTAACCACCCCATGGTTGCCAACAAGTACCTAGGTAGTTAAAAAAGAAAGATACGGAGGTCAATCAGTGTCTTGACTAGCAACCTTCATAGTCCTTGATGCCAGTACTCTAGATATCCCACAGAATCATTATCACCACAATCGCTATAATATGACGAGAGATGTGTGGTTCGACCTTACGCAGTTTCTCGTAGTAGCAAAGACACAGTTCTCCCATCAATACACAATGGGACTGGCATTACTGGTGCTAGGGAATGAAGGCTCAGGCACATCACTACGGCCGAAAGGGTCTACAAACCCCCTTCTAATTGTCTAGGGATTAGATATGTCATAAATTATCTAGGGATTAGACATGTCATGATACCGTCAGCGAAGGTGACACGTCGAAAATTCTAGTTGAGACACCGATTTGGGCAGTTGAGTAACCAATGATGTACGTTGTCGGGTGGGCTTAGGGGGAAATAAAGTGGTTGATAGTATCACATGGTAACGTCATATTGCAACTTGAAACAGATATCTTGTGGGTAGTTGAAGGGCCTTCCGTTGTCCTCGCGGGAAGAGCTCTCCCTCATTGACTGCATATGACCTATCTACTATGTAGAGGCTTCAGGTAGGTACTATACAGCGTATTACTTGTATTTCATGGTCCGTGCGCCATGAGTCCCCTATTGTTGTTAGACATCCTATGTGAGAGATCTAATCTAGCTGGCTTGACTTCTTTTACTACCTTGGACAGACACAAGCACCCCACGACTTTCGAATGCATGTGCAAATTCCGTGGACAATATGTCTCCAAGAGAGACCTCGTGCGTTTTATGTGGAGGTAACGTAGTCAGAGAAGATGAATCGCCGTCGTGGATGAATCAGTTTCGTGTTGGTGAGTATTAAATAACACTAGTTTAACCACCTGTCTCTCACACCTGGATTATAGTTTATGCCCCTTCACCGACCTCTACCTTGGCCGTCTTATCTGGACTCGGAAATAGAAACCCGGGCCGTGACCAGATACTTCCTACCTCGCTAGAAGGGCAGGAAAACAAGATCGACGTCTTTCTCATGTTTACTTCCTTAAGGGAGCGTGGCACCACCCGACATCCCTTTAATGCTTGGGGTTTTCCATTCCATTGCTCTTGTTGGGAACTTCTCAAAGTCCATCCTCTTACAAATGATGTACAGATACAGTCCCTATTCGATGTATGTAGGTCGTTCCCAATCCCGGAAGGTAGTACCATCGATTTTGGTCATGATTACGGCGGTCTTTATCGACGTAGATACACAAGCGTATATCCAACATATCCCGGTGAGGAGACTCACTTAACGCGAAATGAATACGATGTAAACAGCACAATATTCCAGTCCCAAAAATCTGACCCTTTGGAGGCGTTCTTCTTAACCGGAATTGTCGAAGACCAAGAACCCCCACGCCAACTTTTTCACCATTTAAGATATAAATCCGATCCTTTTCACAAATTACCAGTGGAAATTCTGCAGTATATTTCTCCGCAACTTTCTTCTATCGATGTTTTGAACCTTAGGCTATCATCCCCTAAGGTGGCCGATATGCCGCTACCAGATCGATTTTGGCACTCTCGGTTCTGTCATGGGCGAGAGTTTGACTACATCTTCGAATTCGCAGAGTACTCCAAATACAGGGGACGGTGGAAAGGGGCATTTTCATTAGTTCAACGTCTACAGCATCATCATCCATCCCTCGTAAATAGAAAGAGAATATGGAGCTTGGCAACTGCCCTTCATTCTGTCATATCCCAAACAGGGACTTGTCGTGGCAATGTTCTTGGTTTGTTTGCGCAGGATGCCTTGCGGGACTCGAGGCGTTGGGCGACTGCCAGCAGAATGCTACGGTCATACGAGGATCAGAATTTTTGTAGGGGTTCTAGGTCACTGTTCGAGCGAATTGCTGAACTCCCTGAGACGTTGTTGTCAATTAGTGTCTCGGTGACTAATTTGTTTACGGGTCGCTATATATCAGGCATACAGATTAGGGGCACAGACGAGACTCTCTGGGATCTCGGATATTTACACTCACAAGACTCAATTACTATCACCACTGCGCGCATATTTGGATTTCTCCTTGCACAAGACCCTAGTGGTATCCGAGGAATTAGAGTCTTGAGCGAGAGTGGCCCCGCTTCGGAATGGATCGGGGAGTATCAAGACATTCCTCGGAGAAGACTGGTTCTTCCAAAACGTCCACAAGGAGATAAGGGCTGTGTTAGGTATATCCAAGGAGGTTTCGATGTAAGCTATGCAGTGGAATCCCCTTCACGCCTTCAAATCAATACTGACTTTTTTGAAGGCCTGCAAGTTGGTGTCTCTTGCTATCTCCGGGCACCCGGGGTCTACTGGCCCCTCAGGCGGCTCAAAGCACATTCTGCTCCAGGATACAGCTATCTGGTTTCCAGATATTCCCTCCTCTGAACTTTCTTTTTTTGGGGTGCCAAACCTACTGGAGCTCGATTGGCCTTTGCAGACGGGAATATTTAGTGATTCGGCAGGCAGCCATCTACCACATGTTACTGGTATCAAATTCCTGGCCGATAAATTCGGCAGCCTTGTGTCGTTACAAGTAGATCTTGATGAACCTTTCCACGGACAGACGAAAGTCTACCTTGGAGCAAACGAAAACGGATTGGAGATAATACGACGTGGCCTGGCCGTGAATGATTATAATTTCGCTATCGATTCTGCTAATGGCGAGAGGATTATCGGCTTGGATGTGCTTTTCACTGTCCATTCTGCTGATCGCGAGAGGGCCATCGACCCGGGTTGGGACAACCTTTGTGATAGCAGATATCTGGGTTTCGAGGTATGTTCTTGCAATGAACTCTATAATAAGCAGGCAAGACAAACTGATCCTAACTACAATCAAGGTTCATACTAGTCTCAATAGGACTGCTCAGTTTCCCACGGACTGTACACGTACCCTTGGCCCTCTTATTGGCTGGAGGTCTGTACGTTTCTGGCCCGAAAGCGGACATATTATTGGCTTTTACGGAATGGTATTTTGACATCTACTCCCCCGGATGACTATAACCGCGCTAACTTTTGTACTACTCTAGGCTGAAGCATTCGGACTGCGTCGGGTTGGCATTGTCTGTGGTGGGACGGCGACCTTGAGACAACTTCCACCCACGCTATCAGATAGACCGGCGACGTGAATGATGATCCACTAGATATGTAATTAGCTTATGACTCCATGAGATGATTAGTAGATATCTAATGTAGGTATATTACTGAGTTAATAGTAAGAATGATGTCCTTCTTATCACTGTCACTTTTATAGTACATATATTTTCGTAGAGATGCACTGCTTGCTCTTTTCCTTCACGAGTACCTATGCAATCTTCACTACTATGTCGAGGTTCAGAAGCTCCTGGAATAGGTTGACCATGTTGGTGGTAGGGGGATGAACTCAACATCAATACTGCTAGGAACCTCTTTCGGTGAGTTTTCGACTAACGAAATCGAGACTGGGCTTTTAAAACATTGCTTTTTCAACACTGGCTACGCATCTCTGGACACAACTCTTGACTTATGACGGGAAAACGACGCTGTTACTATTATAATTATAGTATGTATAACTAACGTATAAGGCACTACTGACTTTTTGTCTGCGTTCAACTACAAGTAGGTACTGCTATAATCCATATAGGGCCATAGGCGGAAGCGACTGGAGAGAACAGGGGTACCTCCTACCTAACCTACCTACCTAGGAGGTACCGAGGTAGCTAATAGCGCCTGTAGGGCCTTGCTTTAGCGTGGCTAGGCACTTGGCGTGTGCTCCCTTGTTCGCTGCAGAGGAGTGACAACGTAATGGTTTCTAAAATTACAGCCAAGCCCCAAGCAAGCCTCAAGTAGAAAGTCGAACCTCGATACCTACCTACCTTTATGCCACCTTCGAGTTGCATCTATTTCGGGCCTCCTGAATTGAACATAGCTATCCTATTTGGTTTGCGCATTTTGTGCCGTCCCGAAGCGCCATCGATGCAGTGAGGACTGCATCGAACGACACACCCCTATTTGCACGTTTCCCGCGTCGCATGTTCAGGAGCGCGACACCCAATAATACGAACAAACGAACGAACGAACGAACGAACGGCACACGCATCCGTGCTGCCCGACAAGGCTGCCGCCCTGTGCGCCGACGCCTCACCACCAACCCAACACCATCATGAGGTGGCTATCGACGTTGACTGTACTGGGCGTGTCCCTATGGACCGCTCAGGCATTGGAGGTTCAGATCGTGCGTTGCATTCTTGCTATTGTGTCGGTATAGACGAGACTCTGGCTTACCTAGCTTGCCGTAGGACCAAACCGATGAGAATAGACAGAAATGCGCTGGTATGCTTCTTGCTCCTCCCTATGGGCTACGATGCCTCAATGCCGCACCACCATAACCAGTACTCATCCACCATTCATACTACAGGCATGTACAGCAAAGCCGCCTGGGGTGGCCCGGTCGATCCCTTCATCCTCACCGTGTTTCCGAACGACACCGTCAAGGCCGACGAAGACCCCGTCGTGAGCCTGATCATTTTCGAGTGGAAAGACTTGGACCTGATCGGAGTTTTCCCTGACTCTGAATCTTTCACCGTATGCGCTATGACAACCGACGACGTTGGATGCGTGCTAATAACCACCCTAGAGGCAGCTGATCTGCGACGACAAGAGTGTCGAGGATAAACTCTGCGAGGAGTCTCACCTGGGCGAATGGATTCTCACTCCTAACGCGACTGAGAAGTCGGGAAACCTGATCTTGACACAGGCCGTGCATCTTAAATCTGCTGCGCCTATCAACTACCCTATCAAGAAGACCGGCTACTATTGCGTTGCCGCATATCGATATCCCAGCGGCGATTTCACCGGCGTCGTCGAGTTTCGCGAGGCGTATGGTGAGCTTCCTGCGACTCAGATACCGAAACTCCCCTTTTACGGCGGTATAACGATTCTTTACGCTGTTGTTGTCGTGTATGTTACCAATACACTATGCCCACCGTCATCTCCTCTATACTAATCTCAATTAGATTCTGGGGTTTCCTCTACTACCAACACAGATATGATATCCGTAAGCAACCCCTTCACCTTCCTCGCAAAACTTTTGGTTAACATGCACTTATAGTACCTGTGCAAAATTATATCACCGCTATCCTCGTTTTCCTCGTTGTGGAGATGCTTTTAACATGGGGTTTCTATGGTAGGCATTACCTCAATATGGTTAACACAGCTCAGTTTCTGATTGCCTATGATTATAGACTTCCTAAATAGGAACGGCTCCAGTATTGGGTCTAAGGTCCTCTTGATTCTGGTGGCTATACTGAATGCATTTCGCAATTCGTTCTCCTTTTTCCTGCTGCTTATCGTCTGCATGGGCTATGGTGTCGTCAAACCATCGCTAGGCAAGACAATGATCTATGTTCGATGGCTAGCCATCGCTCACTTCGTTTTCGGACTCGTCTACGCGATCACAAGTCTTCTTGTTTCACCAGACGCTGCCGGTATGCTTGATTCGAATGCTTCCGCTGCGTGAGAATGTACTGACTATGACTAGGGGTCTTTGTTCTTCTGATCGTGCTCCCTCTGGCTGGCACCCTGACTGCCTTTTATGTGTGGACATTGAATTCGCTCAACTTTACACTCAAGGACTTGCGTGAGCGCAAGCAGACGGCGAAGGAGGCCATGTATAGAAAGCTGTGGTGGTGCATTCTAATCAGCATCCTTGTCATCTTTGGCTTCTTCTTCTTCAACTCGTTCTCCTTCGCTTCGGCTTCTGACCCCGACTACGTTCCCTTTCACTGGAAATCTCGGTGGTTTATCCTGGATGGCTGGCTGAATCTGGTCTACTTTGCTGACGTGGCCTGGGTTGCTTATGTATGGCGACCGACCGCAAACAATCGACGATTCGCGATGAGTGACGAGATTGCCCAAGATGAAGACGGCGGCTTTGAATTTGCTGATGTGGGAGCGCCGGATGACTCGGATGACGACGAGGAGGCGCATGTCGGGATGAAGACGACGAAGCCGCAGCCGGCAGCGACAGCAAATGGTGCTCAGGGTTCCTCACAGGGGACAAGTAGAGCCCCAGTGAGGCAAGAGTCCCCGCGTGACTCGTTTGACGGCGAGACGATTTTTGCTGTTGGCGAGGATGGCGATAAGTTTAGTGACGATGAAGACGGGGAAGAGGGGTCGACTCTGGTTGGAAAGAAGAAATGAGGAAAATGTGGCGGGATGCGAAGATGACCCGAATGAGGGGATTGCGAAAATACATTCTTAGTGATGCACGTTTTTCTCACTGTACCAATATAGAGGTTTCTTGTAGGTGGCGTTGGACGGCAACGGCATCGATTCACACTCACGACTGCTTCCGAAGCAATATGGCCATAAATGTAATTACTGTTCACTGAAGCCGGGATGGGGGGGGAAGGTCTCGCTTATGTGGGAGTTGCAGGAGAGAGAGAGAGAGAGATTGTATGAGAATTCCACATGATTGCATAAAATGTATAAAAACGGGACCGGTTGCTTAGCTTCTACTTGAATTTGTAGGCTGCTATTATTATTCTTGCATGACGACAAGGTTCTCATCTGATAGAGATTGCGCCTCTCGAAATCCTCTATTCTCTAAGACTGGAATACATATCGAACCCTGAGCTGAGATCACAAGGGAGGTAGGTAGAGGAGTTATTTTACAGGGAGTCTCACGCTATCATACAATACACGTCGAGCCACGACGCATCACGCACTCACGTCCCCGCCGAAACCAACCGGCAGCCTCTTGCCGTCGTTCTCGGGCAAGATGGCGAGGGCCTTGTACAGCTTTCCCATGCCGCCAGGTCCGCGATCCACGAGACGCTTCCAGGCCTTCTCGATATCGCGCCTCTTGGCCTCGCCGTCGCTACCGGAGGCGGTAGCAGCGGCGCGGTCGGCGAGGGTAGCGGCGCGCTGGGCGATGCCCATGGACTCGAGGAAGCGGGCCTGGTCGACGGGGCCGTGGCACTCGACGGCGGGGCTCGC
>JAPESX010000535.1:0-16985 GCA_029590615.1 Nemania bipapillata | reverse complement strand
TGTTAAGGCGCCTGAGTCTGATGAGTCCAGCACTGCAGCTACAAATGGCGCCGGTGGTGCTGACAAGGCCAAGTCAGAGGACCAAGGTACGGTATTTCTATACAATGTCCTGAGTCCTACATCCCCATCACCCATTGGATTACTACGCGCCAACCTTGGTTTGTTTGCTTGTTTGATTGTAGCCTTACCAATCCATCAGTCAACGAATGCCTTCTTTTCATTCTTCACATGCGCAGACCTATCACCAATTAACCCATCACAACGTTACACCTAGAATGATAGTAAAGCTAACCTCGCGCGTCCCTAGCCTCTAAGTCGGATCCTACCACTACGGCCGAGCCCTCCGCGAACGAGAATGGAACCGATGGTGACGTCGAGATGGAAGAGGGCAAGCCCACTATAGAAGGTGCCGATCCAGAGAAGACCGGCGATCCAGCTGATGATAACACCAATGATGCAACTCCGGCTACAACCAAATCGCAGTCGCGTCGCAAATCTACTGGCGTAGCAGATAAAGGAAAGAAGCTAAACAGAAAAGCCTCTAAAGTGAGGATTCTGCATCTGGAGGCAAAACCAGGCGATCACTATTTCGCCAAGCTTAAAGGTTTTCCTCCTTGGCCCGTTGTCATCTGCGAGGAAGATATGCTTCCCCAGAATATGCTGAGCTCACGGCCGGTCACCGCTGCTCGCCCGGACGGAACATATCGTGAAGATTTTGCCGACGGTGGCAAGCGCGCCGGAGATCGCACATTTCCGGTCATGTATCTGCATACGAACGAATTGTATGATGCCCTCCTGCCCCCTTAGATTGGTCTCTATAAGCTGTACTAACCCGTATCTACAGTTCATGGACACCCAACACCGACCTGACCGAACTTGACCCTACCGCAGTCAAGGATATGGTGACGGCCAAGATGCGTAAAGACCTTCAAGCAGCCCATGTACTAGCTTCTGAGGGACACGATCTTGATTATTACAAAAATGTACTACGGGAGTTCGAGGAACAACGCCTCGCGAAAGCAGAGGCCAAAAAGTCTAAAGCAAAGACTCCCAAGAAGTCTAGTAAGGCAACTGATGAGGACGGCGATGTGGATATGGACGATGTCGAAGATGAAGCCGGAGAGCCTGCTGAGAAGAAGGCCAAAACAAAGAAGCGCAAGGCCGAGGATGAGAATAACGTAGGTCCCCAAAGACACGGCCTTTCAGCTCTAACACTAACATCGCATGCCATCTAGACTCCTCAACGGACTGACTCGGTGAAGAAGCCTAAGATCAAATTAACTAGCACTTCAACTCCCAAAGCCTCCAATAGCGTTCAATCGTCCGCCACAAAAGACTCCGCCAAGGCTACTAAAACCAAGGCCAAGTCCTCAAAGGGGGCCAAAGAGGCAGATAGTAAGAAGGAAAAGGAAGCCGCGGTGCCTAAGGAACCCGAGTTGACGCCGGAGGAGAGGCGCGCCAGAAAGGAGGTAAGTTGAGCCTACCATTATTCTTCGGTAATTAATTGTTAACTGGTTCACAGAAAGAAATATTGTTCCTACGACATCGTCTACAGAGAGGCCTCCTACCCCGAGAAGGATCACCCGTGCCAGAGGAGATGAAGCAAGTGTCCGACTTCCTCGCTAAACTCGAGACATTCCCAGACCTCGACGTCAGTATCATTCGGGTGACGAAAATCAACAAGGTTCTAAAGGCCATCTTGAAGCTGGAGACGATTCCCAAAGAAGAAGAATTCCAATTCAAGCCCCGGTCTCAGACACTACTAGACAAGTGGAATATTCTTCTAGCTAGTGACGGCGCACCTGCTCCTGGTACATCCGCGGCGAACGCTAACGGCGTTAATGGAACCACAAGCGCAACTACCAAGGATCCCAAAGAGACAGCTAACGGCGTCAAAGGGGGTATCAGCGACAGCAAGACCACATCGGAGAAAAATGCGTCAAAAGCCAAGGGTGCAGACCAAGCAGCCAAGGATTCCTCGGAGGCCAAAGACGAGGCTACCACCGCAGAGGTTTGTGTGCATTCCGAGAGGGATATGGCTAGAATATGGACTTTGAGCTAATTAGGATGACAGAAGACTACCGAGACGGCAGCAGTTGCAACTGAGGCGAGTGCTTAGCCAATTCCACTAGAGTCGCTGCGGACAAGAGGCAGGAGGGGGTAGAAACTACGAGGCGTTTAGGAGCATTCCATCCGGTCGGAACATGGCACACAGGACGAAGCGCCGCCGATACGGTGATAGGAGAGGCAGGCAGGCAGGCAGGCAGGCAGGCAAGGCAGATATGCTAAGATGGATGGCTTGGCGTGTGTTCATTCTATGTAAACTAAGCAGTTTCTTGCAGTTTCTTCTGACAGCCTGGTAGCTTTGGGGGCCGTGTTTTGAGAGATGGATGATTGCCGGACCACGAGCATCGGGATATGAGTTGCAGAGGGTCGGGGGTGATCTGGGGCTCTGGGGCTCTGGGGCTCTGGCTGGTGAGGACAGGCAGGAGCTGCATCCGCGTGCAGTCCTTTTTTCTACATCAAATAATCGAGAGTTACTACGAAGGATTTTCTTTGTGTCGCTGAGGAGTTGCGGTGATCAGGCCAGGTCTTGCAATAAAAAGTTGTTTCATCTTCATAAATAGATTGCCATTCAAATTTCCCAGCATAATCATTGTTTATTGCAAGATGTCGAAGAAAATGATAGTGAGTGTTGACGAGAAGGGGGTTCACCTCGAGCCTCCACATAGTTCCAAACATTAGGCCTAGGATTGACCTCCAAATATAGATAGGTTTTACCATTCTATACTTGCTATTAGAATGAAAACTCTTTGCCTTCAAGTCAATAACGCTCACACTAACATAATTTGTACTGCTTGGAGGCAACCGCCCAGCACCGATGATTAACATTTTACTATCATCAGATTGGAAGAGTGCCATGCTCCTGGCATAGGCATTCGGCTGCGGCGTGGCGTGCTCAACCCATGAGCTGGGATCGCCTAGCTTCTGGTTGATGAATACGTTCGATGCACTGCCTCCGCTCAGAACGATGGTACCATTGGCTCCGCCAATACTGGACCAGACTACGAATGGCGAACTAGTCGTAGTAGAGCCGGTCGTAGACCTTAACGTGTAGCTTGGCGCTGAGAGCACGCCGAGCGGATTGCTCGTCAATCGGTAATGGACACGACATCCATCACTCCCGCAGGCCTTCGAGAACATACACGTCAGTAATGACACCATTTTAGACAATTACATGAAACGAATATCAAAGGGGGACAGAGAATCCATGAAATTCCGAGATGGATCCTACAGGACTTACTTCGTAAGCGAAAATATAGTTATTATTAGGGAGCTTAGTGATAGCAGGCATGCCGGGCCTCGCCGAATAGCTATTTTCATGCACATCGTCAACTATAGAGCTCCATGTTTTCAAGTCCGCGGTTGTCTGATGAGCAAGCTTCTGCCCATATTTGCTATCACGCTGATCCGAATAGTAACAAATGAGCTGGTTGTTATACACCCTGTCGTCGTCTCGTAAGCAGCTTGTACTGAAGTTGATTGCGATGGTCAACCTACATGAGTAGCGGCTCCCATACTGGCGTCTGTCCATTTACTGGCCGAGCTGCTCCGCCAATAGCGACACTGCTAACAAATGACCAAGTTACGCCGTCATCTTTGCTTGCGTAGATATCAATCTTGGTTTTACTCAGATTTGTTGGGATGCTGTTGCCGGCAACAAGCAAAGTGCCGGCCGGATAACTTCCGATGGCGACGGGCAGCTGATAGAGGAACGGCTGGTATCGCAGGCCCCATCCGTTAACCGTGTCTTCGACCTTGCTAATCTGAGTCCAAGAAGCGCCCCCGTCCGTCGACTTATAGATGGGGAAGTAAACTTTGGGCGGCTCCGGCGAGTAATTCTCCCACGTTGCAATTAAGGCACCGGACTCCAGCTGAACGGCCCGGGCGTATAATACGCGAGGGTCTACCCACCCAGCGTTGGAGGGCGGGGAGAAGATGACATGGTTGGAGATTGTTGGTGTCTGTCGATTCTCGACAGGGGTTGGGCTCGCTGAGGCTTGCAACGATAGGAGCCCTAACAGGCCGATAATGATATTCTGAAGGCACATGATTATTCAAGAAAATAGCCCAATAACACAGAACTCTTGCAATATTCTAAGGAGCATGTACGGGCAAAACGATCTTTAAAGTTGCTAATTTTATTGGGTTCGGGCTTTTATAAATTAGTGGGCGGTTAATTAATATTGATTTTTGCCGAGCGACGTGCGAACAGGAACACACGGAACTAGATGAAATTAAGTCTCTGCGGAGAAGTTGGTTGCCAAGAGAAGAGGCAGGTACCTCTCTAAGGTCGGGTCGATAGAATGGAATGCACCTGGATCTACGAACCAAAGCTAGCTCTCAGGCACTGACTGATGAATTTGTTTCAAGGAAGGAGCGAAGGAGGTATATCAATTAAAACTATCGACCATATATATCCTCAATCTCACTACAGATTTTCTTATATTACAGGACAGTAGCTATGAAGGGCATTCTACATTCCCCTCTATCCTTCAATTTCGAATATGATTCTCAATACAAAAATTGCTTACTATCAAAAATAGTAATACTTTCCTTGCTCAGAGACCCTGCATGTGCCCGTATTCGAAACTCTACTCTTATATTATGAGACAGTTTTGAGTGACGCTTCAAACCCGAACTAACAGGTGTGTTCGAATCGTATATAGTCTGAATATTTGGCATATGAACTATGATATCTATCGTTCATTGTGTTCCCTTGCACCCATGTGCATTGTTGTGACGAGGCAACGAAGGCTCTAACATGGCCAGGAAGAACAACCTACTAATTTGAGTATGTATTAGAAACAATGGCTTAAATTTGGTTCATTCAACCTCCAATAGCTTTAGATATCACTGGTTTTAGGTGATTAGACACTTGATCATACCTTTTATATGTTTATATGGCACATGTATAGCTTTGATAGGAATATAAGTTTGCATATTATAAATCCTTACGAGAGTGAGAGAGTCATTGTCACATATTACAAAATAAGTGAGTCGGGTGCTTAGGTAGCTGTAGCTAGGGAAGCTACTTAGGTACTTCAGCCTTCCTACTCAGGCAGCTCTCTCTGCATCTGTAGGTTTCTCGGTAGCGGCTGCCTAGATAGATGTATCCTAGAGTGTGTATATGTACGCGTGAGAGATACGTGGTTTAGTGCTTATCGTAGGTACCTGCCTAACGTAATTCAGTGTATATATACACCTATGGTCAGAAGCACTTTCTTTGAAAGTTGCGTGCACATCTAAAAGGACAACTAGTAGCCTATATACTGCCTGAATCCTAATCGATTGGCCCAATCTAGCTTCCTCTTATACCCAGAAGTTGTAGTCTCTCTTCTACTCTGTCGTTTTATTCATATCATTCATCATTCTTACTCTGCGCATCCACTCAACATCCATCCTTAGTCACCGCCACCGCCACCGCTACCACGATGTCTCTTCCCAATTTCCCCTCTCCTCCAGGCAATCTTGTGGTAAGTAATAGCCCTTACTAGATCCTGCTTAGCTAAAAGTGGACGTATACTCATTCAATCGAAAGTTCGGCTTGGCGGACCAATTTACCCCCTCTCCCAGAAAGAGAGCTATCAAGAAAAGAAAGAGAAAGACTGGTAATGCCAGTACCAAGGTGAACCACTAGCATTTGACTAGAGAGACGTGGTTACTGTGAGCTCATGTATGTGAATAGGGTGCAAACCAACAGCATTCCGGGTCGATCAAGAAGCCGAGACTGGAGTCTAAAGACGGCCAAGGACTATCGGAACTGCAAGACGTGACGATGAAAGAGAAAGGCAGCACCGATGAAGAGCAATCAGTAAGTCATGGCGGGTCCCGTGATAGATACGTCTTGTTGATAGACGAAATACTGAGAATCGCAGCAGGAGGTAAGATATCACATGCTGGCAGCGCAGTCTACATCAATTGACATAATACGCAAAGACCTGGATTAAGGTTAGATCCCTGGAAATGAAAGCCGAAGAGCTCCAGGGTTACGTCAATCAGCTCCAGGATGCTGTGACAATCGGCATGTTCCAACTGAGAGGATTGAAGGTGAGTTCAATATTCCACGTTTGCTCGTCAACTCCGAAGAACGGGTAGTTCAACTTCTCAGGTCTGTGAAGTCTAAATTACTAAATATTTACATATCTAGAAAAAAATCGCTGCTGTAACTGCCGCTGTTGAAGACGCTGGATTGTGAGGGAATGGATGTTCTTTCCTTTTTGTACGAGTCTTATTTGCACCATCCGCTAGCACTGAACCGCCGATTCCCAAGCCTCTCTTTTACACACACACCCTCCAAAAGAAATGGAAGCGGAAGTGAGATAGGAAAATTAGGAATCACAGCCACTTACGGGCAAAGATAAACGAAAACGTTGCATCTCCCATTTACATCTTCAACGTCCAACTCCCAAGTTCCCAACTTAAGTTAGTTATTTGAGATGTTTATGTTACATCGGTTGCTATTCTAATATATGCTTCTTTGTTTTAAGGAAGAAGTTTTCTTGGTATGGATTCATACCCTACAACAATGTTTGCTAGCTAGGTATGAGCTTAGAATACGGGATGGTACTCAGGTCAGTGTTTTTCTTCTAGTTTCGTCAAGAGGGTCCCTAGCCTTCTACACGAGGTTAAAATAAGGACTACGCTACGATGCCGTAGTATATAACTATATAGCGGGATACTGGGTGTTGGTAGGCGCTAGACGATTATTAGGGCGCAATACTTTAATAGTCTTAACATTGATTGTTTCATTGTAGCTAACATGCCACTTCAGATACATTTGCGCTAACAAATTCTATTGCTAACTATTACCTATTTTCCCGAGATTTGTTAGAGTGTTCGGCAAGCCTATTTGCAAGCCTCCTTGTAAATCTACCTGAGGGTCTGTTTGTCATTAGGCTAGTAAGCATAGAGTTGGTGCCTGCACATGTAGAATTCTTTCTCATGAAGTAGTATATAGACAATGCGTTGTTTTTAATGACCAACTAACCGTAGCTGTGCGTGCTTTCCTAAATAAGCGGAGTAGAGCTTGCTAATCTCAACTGGGTTTCCCTTTTTGCCTAATACTAAGATCTGTCCCTGGCACATTCACCACTGCAAACTGTGACAGGATTCCTTGGATGATGGTGGCTAGTTTAGTTTTTTATCGTCCTTTCTGCGACTTCCAAGTTATCGCCGCCTAGTCATCTGCGCACCTGCCGTTTGTTTGTGGTTTGTCCCAACACCCTCTGCACGGATACTCTTAGTGCCCATTCACTCCACTGATGTTTGATAGTATTTTCATTGATTGTATGTAGTTAATACAACTCCTCATCTACCAACAGGAAATTTTACCTACGTTAAGTATTTATTGGCGTCGTCACCACTACCTGGTAACCTACCTTCTTCACTCAGTGACCAAAGAACTCCAACTCTGAACTTCATCAACAGCAAGACTCTATACACCTCTCAACACTTACAAAACCACCTATATATCTATCTATATAGAAAAATTCCTTCACGTACAGCCCAGTTCTTAGTATCCATCCACCCATTTTCACTCGCTGTCATGGACCGACTAGGCTACAACAGCATCCCCATGGCGTCGCTAGACCAGGAGATGACTATCCATGAGCCAGCTGTTCACATCGGCGCCAATCGAACGGCAAAGAGAGTGTCGCAGAGTGCAATTGAAAGGCTACCACTTGAGATTGTGCAGATGATACTCTCGGCCCTGCCAGACCCTGAGACACTGCGGAGAGCTATCCTATCCTCTCCGATATTCTACTCTGCATTCCTGGGAGCCGAACAGATAGTTACCTCCCCAGTGCTGCTAAGGAGTATCGACAGCGGAGTGTTGCCTGAAGCTATAGTAGCACTCAAAGCTGATAAATTTCGACGCTACAAGAGCGACGTAATTTGCAGGAATACCCTCAGCAAGTTTGCCAGAAGTTATCTGGCCCAGAGGCTGCCCCCTTCACTCACCGGGTGGACATTAGCCGACGCACTTCGAATTTGGCGACTCCACTCTGTTGTCGACCATCTGGCCAGCCAATTCATTCAAGAAAAATTCACAAGGCCGCGCCTGGTTGGCCAGCGTTCGACTCTAGTGACACGAAGTGAGAGATGTCGAATTGAGCGAACACTCTATCGGTATGAAATATTCGGCGCCATGTTTGGGTTAAAGTATATTCCCGAATCATATGGCAATCCTTTTCGGCTGCAAGAAGAGTATTTCTTTCAATACTTCTCACCCTGGGAGAATGAACAGCTAGGGTGCCTCTATGACTTCTTTCGTGGGGTTGTTGTAACAGGTTCGTCAATATCACAGCTCATTACCAATCAGTTGGAACTAACGGTAAGGAAGCATTTCTAGAGCCGGAAAAACGGCCCATTGTAAAATGGAAGCTTATGTTCGACCAGCCCCTTGAAGCACACTGTCAGTTGTTTGGTCTTTTGCCACTCGGGCTACGGAAGCTGTGCCAGGCTTTTAGACTGGCTACAGAAATAGACCCGGATATTGAATACGAAGAGACGGATTGGACCTTGCACAATCGATTTCTCCACAATGGTCTTACTCATTCAAGAGACATACGGGCTGCACGAATTGTACCTGCGAACAACCGGCCGCTCCGGCGTATGAGTCCGCACCTCCAAGCCCTATACATCGAGAAGTCCTTTTTCTGCGATCCGGATTCTGGTCCAGAGGATGCCTGGCGGTGGGCATACGATGACGAGACGTATGACTGCTGGATATACGCTAGTGAACGTGCCGAGTTACGCGATTGGGGGTATGTGATGTGGGATAAGGCCCGTTTTGAAGACCTTGGAATTTTGGGGGAGAAGTGGTGGCCGCCCGAATGGGAGGAAGATGAAGATGAGATATATGATTAATACTCATGAGGAGAGGGGAAATTATTATACAGAAAGAACTGCATTAGCTAGCAAGGTTTAGGTACCTATGGCAAGGCAGAACCTGACGTAGCCTTCTGCGCCATGTATTTCCAGGGCTTACATTTCCAATTGCCTATCCCTCTAGAATTAAATATCATGCTCAAATAACTGTCAGAGTGCTTCATATTCAAGTTCAAGTTCTTTACTTGTGTTGGTATCTGTTGGGAAACGAGAGGCCCTACATACATATAGATTATCGTAAAATGATAAAAGTGAATAGGCATTACCTACTCTAATGGATTGTGTTATCATGATTCTTTCGCCAGACCTCATAATCAAGACATAAAGTACACTAATCTTTTGGTAAATATGATTTAGTGTCTTCGGTCAATATATGCAACACTAGCAATTACAGATACTGATACAGCTATCTAAATGCCGTTCTACAAGTCAAGCTTAAAACTTCCAGGGACTCTCTCCTGAAAGACTCCCTGCGGATCATACTTCCGACTGGTAGTTCTCAGGAATGCTCGGTTGCTTTCTCCGTAGCTCCCTATTACATCCTGTCTTGGATCCGCATAGTTCAGGTACTTGAAACGATGTAGACCTCCCACTTTGGCCGCCGTATGATCCATGATCTCAACGATTTTCGGCCCCATAGCCTGCGCAAACCCTGTCGAGCTTGGATCGCTCCACGACGCGCCTGCGAGAAGAATCACACCGTTACCGTCCGCTTTTGAAGTCCCAAGGACGTTCTTCCCTTCGCCTTTTTCAGTGAATATGGTTGGTAATGGTTCAAAAGACATCGACCAAGTCACATCGGCAGGAACTTGCATCGAGTTGACGGTGGCATTAGCTACATTGAATAGGTCGATGAGCAACTCCGATGATGCAGCGTAAGTGCTCGTGAGAAATGTCTGATAGACCTGAGCGATCGGGGGCTCAGCCGTCAAGGTGCTAATGTTAACTATGGAAGCCGTGCTCTCAGTTGTGATATTTGGAATAGAAAACAGCTCGTCATATACGGGTGGGTTGAACTCTGGCAGCGTGTAGATCGGAATGCTTAAGATCGTCCATTCTTTTGAGGCTGCGTTAAATATGCAGCTCGTGACGATAGATGCGTGAATGTCGTATTCCTCGGCTGCTGCGATGTTGGCTATCGCTGTGAGAATAGAGTCCACGTAGTCCGCACTCTGGAAAAGATGCCCGCCCCTGACTTCCACGATGTCCACTGTTTCGAAGTCAATCCGAGTAACTATGCCGAAGTTGTTGCCGCCGCCTTTCAAAGCCCGAAAGAGGTCCGGGTTTGAGGTTCTGTTTGCGTTGACCACTTCTGATGACGCTAACACCACCTAAATCGCCTCGTCAGCGTAATCTACATGCAAATTTTTACGTCGCGGGGAAGTGTACTTCGAAGTTGACTACCGTGTCGCACGTCCAACCAACCTGGGGAGAATAGTAGGAGATCCCACCCCCCAAAGTAACACCTCCAACACCCACCGCTCCGTTCCGGCCTCCGTTGACGGTCTTGTTGGATGGATTTAGTGTACGATAAACATCAACCCAAGCAGACCCAGCCTCAACACTCGCTATAGAATGATCTTCGTTTAGTCTCGTGGTGTTCAACAGGGTCAAATCTAGAGTGATGCCATCTTGTATATTGGCTGCTCCGGCCGCCGGGGCATGCCCTTGGGTTTTGACAGCGAAATTGCAGTTTGCTATCCCCGTGACGATAGACACAAATCTTGCAACGTCGACTGAAGTCTCTGGGTGGACAACGCAGCGCGGCTTTAGCAGAGCTTCCTGTTCGGACCAATACGATGTCTCCGTTTGATTGTACTTTAGGTCACCAGCGAAGGAGACTTTACTTCCTAGAGCTCCGAATAGCTCTGAGCACTAAAACAGTATTAGCTTTGCTGTCTAGAGCAATATTGAAAACTTACACATGAGATTGCACTGGAAGAGACCATGTTGGCTAGGGGTCATCTAAATGATGCACCAATTGACCAGAACAGAGAATAAAACGGCTCGAAATATATAAAAAACTGTCTATAAAGTTACAGCATGTCGAATGAGGTCGGAGCGGTTTTTATCATATGTGAAAATTAATCTAGTACCGAATAATACCCATGTATTCTTTAACCTTTGTAGGCACAACCCAGCATAGAGCCCTTATGAGCCAGCTACCTTCCTAGCCTTCCCTGTACTAGCATAGATTTAGAGATACCTACATGGGTTTAGTCGCTGACGCTGACATGGAGTCCTAAGAGAAGCCCCGAAGAAGCACCGCCAAGATCGGGGAAGCCTGGGGAAATACCCGCCGACGGACCGAACTAAGTCGACGTATAGTTCAATTAGCTCTTCGGAATAGCGGTTGTTTATAGTATCGCAGTGACAGTATTGACAGATTCTTAATCAAGTCTTCAAGGTTAGATCTAGCACCTTTTTGATTTGTCATCCTATGATCCTTCGGCACAATCCTCACTGGCCGGTTATGTGGCTAAGGGAACTAGAATATCTCTGTCATCTGCGTTGGGGAACTGCTAAGATCTAGATTCTGTATTATGACGCACCCCTGTATTTCATGATATTTTTAGTATCGACATAGGCGGATTTGTTGATATGTATAAGGCATGGTTGATACTGATATTATATCTCCAGAGTTGTTTCTGACATTTCTTGGTTCTGGATATTTTGTTGTCGCCCCGAGTACGTTCCTTTCATTCAATTAGCGTTTAGCGTTCTTTGATTCCTTTAGGCACCGCTACGGTCTTGTCGTCAAGACATAGCTTAGAGTAGGGGGAAGGAAATCGTGGTTAATTTGACAGCAATTAGATCTACCGGGAAAATAGTATGATTTCAACGTAAATACGGTAAAGTGCAGCGCTAGAACAGAGCCTTCAGGTCTATCTCAAGCAAACACATATAGTACCAGCCAGGACTATTATAGAACCTGCCTATATGGTCATACAAGGATCAAATCCTCGAATGGACCATGTGCAGCTTCGCCATGCATGATGCCTTGTACGTAAGCCTCACCGACCACCCTCCATCCCAAACTGGTCTTCCTCAAGACATAGGGTGTATCAGAGGTTGATAGGATAAAGACTTGATCACCCAGTTTCAGGGACTCGGATGAGATACCCCAGTAATTACTCGAAGTTCGGAAGATTCGTCTTCCCTTATATGCTCTGTCGAAACTTTGGCGGATGGCATCCATATCAGAGTCCATTCTGCGTTTCTCGGCATCATCATCTGCATCCTTAAGTGATATGTCGATCAGCCGCCTCACTTCTTCCCATGTAGGAATGATGTCGCAATTTGTGTTCCTCGCGCTAAGGTCGCCAATAGCCCCTTTGGTCTGTTCAAGCAGTGTTTCAAGATCCTTTGCGCCCGGAGAGCCTATAATCTCAGAAATCTCTAGCGCATCCTCTAATTCTTTCACAAATACCGCAATTAGATCGTGGAAGGCCGGAATAGCCTCACTGCTTGCGGGTTGGCCTCGAAATTTGCCCGCTAGTAGCGTTTGTAGCCAGGCCATGGAAAAATCCAGACCATAAGGAGACAGCGTTGATGGATATTCAGCAAATTGCCGGAGAAGAAGATAGAGCTCGTATTTATCAACTTGTCGGTACAGTGGTCCGATGTCAGTGATAGCTTCGAACATACTTCCTTTGACCGTAAGACGCAGCGATTGATAGTCGAGATAGGGGGTGTGCCAAGCTCTGCCGCCGTCCGCGTGCCAAGTGCTACACTTTTCTGCTATACAGCCGTGTTGCAACGCCGGGGACTCTCCCCGTGAGATAGTAGTCGCGTTTTCATCTATATCCAGAGTAGATGAACCTTTGGAGACTGTGATGCTATAAATCTGAGGCCAGTGTGTATAGTCTGGCACCCATGATGGAAACTCAAGTGTCTTGGAGGGGCCAAACCGGTTGGATGGGGGTTGTCCAACTAATCGAAGGGTGTTGAGATTTTCCATTTCACACATCGCTGCATAGGTAGCATTCATAAAGATATCCGACACTGAGCTCTTATAATCTACCGGAACTAGGTGTTCCAACTTCTTCGCCGAAATAGTCTGCTGCCAGATTCCCCTGAGACCGAAAATCTTGTCGGGAGGCAGTCCTGCGTCTAGATATCGGGTGTAGCTCAATAAACTATCTAGGCTGAATGACGTTTTTTTTTCTTCACCGCCGAATACTGTAAGAATAAATTGATTGTTGAGAGTGGATCGTAAGGGAGAGAACGAATTAATTGGTGACGCGTCTGGTTCCAGCTCAGGCAAATCGGTTTCGCTATCATCTACCTGAGAGTCGGAATCATGATTGCTTTGAATCATCTGCTCGAACGCCTCTGCGAGGCCAGTTTCTTGCAGTATCCTCGCCGATTTCACCAAATTTGCCCAGATGATCTCCGTCTCACCACTGAAGACGACGATTGATTTGGCGAAATATGCTTCCTGAGCCACCCAAACCCGGCTGAACCAAGCCCTCTGTAGTAACGCGATGTAGCTACGCCACTCTTCCTGGCTGATAGACGGCTCTATCCCTAACTTTGGGCATGGGTCTTCAGTATTAAGATCGTAGTACTGCAAACCACTGACCTCCTTATCAACCGACGCCAGCCGATTGATAACGGAGACCGCGCAGCTACTGTGTTTATCCCCAGGACCCAACCATATTAATACCTGTCGTGCTCGAGCGTAGATATCGCTCATCATGACTATTTGATTCGGCTTCTCTTTTTCATTTTTCTGGTTGATGCAGACCGCGTCTATCCAGATCGGTCGGGCAGACGAGGGTGCGCCATCTGCGCCTCGCACATAGAGTCCTTCCTGTCGGAAGAACTGAAGACATTTTAATAGGTTTCTAGAGGCTGGCAAAGCTTCCCCATCGCATACGATCCGTTCACCGAGAGGGTTTTGCAGCTCCGCCTGGAACTCTGGCGAGGATGCTGGAAGGCCCAGAGGGTTTATCCATGTGTAAGACAAACAATCAAACTGCAGATTACTGTCGAGATCTGCAACCTGAAGAGAGCAATTGATTTCTTCGCTCTGGTCCGACGCAGGAAGAACCCAGAGCAGGCGGATATGCCTGTCAGATGGCAAATCTGAATACATGGTGCGTTGTTCAGCCGTTGTGCATGATTAAACTGGGGTTTTTGTCAATGAATCAATCAACAACCCGGCTTACTGTGATTTTCGGTCCAAGAACTCCTTTCTGCGAGTTTTTCGGTAAAAAAACATAAATGCTGATTTAAGATGCAGGAAATGACTCATCTCGGTCTTCCCACCACTCGCAGAGCAGATCAGTAATTACAACACGCCACCCAGGCCAAAAGTTATGTTTAGCTTGAGGCTCTCTAGTAGCCACGTGCAAGAACTAGCTGCAGTACCATGAAATCAAATAGGGCTATGTCAAGCGAGGTCACAGGTGCATAGTTAAGGTAGCATTTATGCAGGCATTTGGCCCCCAAACTAGGTCCTACCAAGGCACTAGACCATGAGCTTGATTACCAAAGCCGTTTGAACGTTTATTTCCGGAGAGGCAACCCCTGCGGTATATTTTTGGCCCCCATCGTATAGGCTAAAGGAGATGAGCTTGGTTTTGAGGGTGAATAGTTTTCCAGCTCTAGGCGACTAATTAAAAAGGAAAAGTCCAAATAAAAGATGAAATTCAACATTCAATCCATCGTAGTACATACCAGTCGTTCGCTACTGTTTTTTTTTCGACCTCATCTTTGATCTCAGGCTCACGATTTCACGAAGTTGCGTCTATGTTCATAGCAAGATGCGGATCTCCTATGCGTTAACCATTGTCGGATGTTGTATAATAAGACCTGCGCTAGCGCAGTCAACGACGGCAACATCAACAACTACAGCATCAGTTCCACAATCTACAGCTTGCGGAGACATTGTCAACTCGAATAGTAAGCTTCTTCTACTTTCAAATCCATATTGTCTGCCTCCTAAACATATCTATTCTACTTACACGACCAGATGTCACTTTTAGTGCCAGTTTAGTCTATGAGTGCATGACCAGTGTCCCTTTTAATGCAGCCGTTGCCACTCGCTTCATCGCCTACTATAATGATACGCTCCGTTTTCAAAGCACTTTGGCCTACCTCAAGAACCCACCCCCAAGCTATCAACAAGATGGTGTAGACTTGATTGGAGGCCTTGGTCATCTTCAACAGAATATCGATGAGGGTCTCTATGGAAGCCAATACGATTTCGAAGTAGATCTCTTGCGACTTGTATATGCAGCTCATGATGGCCATCTTTACCTCGAGGCGGGCGTTCTTGCAGCTTTCTCTTTTGCTAGTCCAATAGACATCGTATCCGTCTCTCTAGATGGAACTTCGCTTCCCAAGGTTTATTTATCAGGTATTATAACTCTTTGGTTCATCTTAGAACGAATACTCAAGTGTATGATCTTACATGCTGACCTTTTTTTCGAAGATGACTTGTTCAACAGCAATTACTTCACTTCTTTTCAGCCATCCGCTTTGAAGTCTATCAATGGCATAGACGTGGTGACGTATCTCAAGGAATTTGCTGCCAATAATTCCATAGGCACAGTCGAACCTCATGCAGATTGGAACCAACTCATGCTTAGCCCTGCATTGGACATTCTCGGATACTACGACGTTTTTAGCGGCGGTGCAACGTTTTATCCTGGAGATACCATGACATGGACTTTCGAGAACGGAACTAGTCAGACTGATGAATTCCTAGGCATATATCTTAGTCAAGGACCTACTGGACCCTTACAAACTGGCGGCGATTTCTATAATTTCTTCGTTCTGGGTTTCTACCCTGCAGACTTTGATCCCTACAGCACTGACGATGATAATGACGATGAGGGCGATGACGACGAAAGCAGTACGAGCTCAGCCATAAGTTCGAGTGTTCCTTCGTCAACGACCACACCTCAGCCAGCGGCCACGACGGAGTTAAGTGGATGGGGCAACTCGGCCTATCCTGATACTCCCGACGTCGCGCAACCAGGTCTGAGTACTATCGGGGGAGGGTATCTATCAGGTATGTATAGATGGGAGAAAGTCCATCTTGACGGTCTCTCTCTTCCCTGTGTTATACCGGATAGGAGTGCTAATATGCGATAAGGATATTTCCTCCGCGCTTCCTCCATCGCCGTGTTGAGTATTCCGAGCTTCGACGAATATGGCGACTCGATCAACAGTTTCCAGACAACTGTGCAAGATTTCATCCAACAGGCGCGAGCGGCAGGGATGAAGAAAGTTGTCATCGACGTCCAACAAAACGTCGGCGGTCAACCACTCTTGGCCATCGATACCTTCCAACGCTTCTTCCCCAACATCCAGCCCTTTGCTGGGTCACGCATGAGGGCTCACTACGCTGCCGACGTTATGGGATCTACGGACACGGGCTTCTGGAGCAGTCTGGCCATGGATGACCCTTACTATGCCCCGCTCGCTGCTAACGAGTGGGTGGTTACGGACCGCATCGACGCGGCAACTGGACAACCTTATAATACCTGGGGTGAATATTTCGGTCCTAACACTTATAATGGTGACAATTTTACCAACGTGGTCAGTAAATCTCGTTTCCTCGCTACAGAGGTGCAATTAACTAATTTTGGTATTAAACTAGCAACGATACAACACGTCTGACGAGCTATTCAATTATGAATCTTCCGAGGAAACTGCCAACTTTACAATCCCATCGCCGGTAGCCAAAGCTTCCCCACCCTTTGCAGCCAGCGACATCATCATCGTAAGTATTTATTCATGCACTATTCCTTAAGCGCACGTATAAAAACCTTGACTTCCCACTAACTCACATTCCTCTTTCAGCTCTCCGACGGCATCTGCGACTCCTCCTGCGCGCTCTTCATGGAGCTCATGCACCACGAAGCCGGCGTACGCACGGTCGCCGTCGGCGGAGAACCCTCAACAGGGCCAATGCAAGCGCCCTCGGGCAGCCGCGGCGCGCGCGAGTACGACGTGTCCGTGCTCGACGCCAACATCAACTTCGCACAGCTCATCCTGCAGAACCAGACCTCGCC
>JAPESX010000534.1:0-16993 GCA_029590615.1 Nemania bipapillata | reverse complement strand
TCACATGCACGCCGCCCGCCGAGTTTCCCAACAAGACCAGATTGATGCTCCCATACCCCTCTCGCCGCGCCAGCGAGCCCTTGACCCAGTCCACGACGTACTCGACGTCCTCGCCCCCCGAGGGGTACCTGGCGCCGTGGGCCAGCAGGCGGTAGTCGGGCACGACGACGGTGACGCCGAACTTGGACGTGAAGAACCGCCCCAGGTTGCCGAAGATGAGCCCGTCCGCGTACCCCTCGTTGACGCGCGCGCCGGCGTAGAAGCCGCCGCCGTGCAGGAAGACGAGCACGGTCTTGGGCGCCGCCGCGGGCTGCGCGTCCGGGAGGTACACGTCGAGGACGTGGCGCGGGTCGGGCCCGTAGCTGTGCGTCTCGCGCTGCGCGGACCGGATATCCGCCGCTCTTGCTTTCAGCAGGTCTTCGTAGGCGCCGAAGGTGGGGAGGAGGACCTCGTCGATGCCCCGGCCAAAACTAGGCAACTTGTCCATGTTTGGGGGTAGTAGCGGTTCTCTCTCGTTTTGGGACTCTTGTAGTTGGATGTGCTTCTCACGTGTTGGGTGGGTGTGCACTGCTTTCGTTTGGTAGCCTCTCTCCACGGAGCTGAATGAGTCGTTCGCTTGGTAGACTACGCGGCGTCCACTGAGATGGCCTCTGTTCGTAAGCACGAGATCTAGCCTAGATGTCAATAATGCGGGGAATTGACTACGGTTTAGCCGGTGGGAACGATATATGCTCCGCATTATCGTGGATGTTACATTCGGCATTTGTCGACTGCCTAATATGGCTGGAAGGATTTTACTACAGTATGCTATCACGTAGAGAACTTGTAGTACTAAAAGATTATATTCTTTGCCTCTTCGCTGATATAAGGCAGCAAGTATAAAAAGAAAGGTTAACAGCGTGGTGGCTGGTACTTGTGAACAAGGAGCCATGTTATTCTAATTTCAAGCTCAGCGTACTATAATCGATTCTTCTTACGCGGCTTAAGTATTGCTGACATGAAGAACTTGATAATGCTAAATACTACATCCTCACACGCAATTGTCACGGCAGAGTTGGCGATAGCTACTCTTGCTGCGCCTGTCTGAGGCTGAAGTGGATTCTTCTTGTAGGAAGTGACCTGGCTCTGTTGTATGACATCGTTACATGTGCTTGAGGTAAGACTACACGATAAAGATCCGAAATTTCAGTATGGAGTCTCCCAGTCCCATTAGGAGGATAACATCCGATGCTAAGGTGACTCTCCTCGTGTAGGGAACCTGCTGGTCTAGTTGTATCGTAAAACAAAGTGGCTGGATAGGTTGATGGGCAGATGCTGATTACCACTAACTCACCAAAGCCAATGCGTGTAATTCAGGATACTTGACGTTATAAACTTCGCATCAATTGAAAATACAACGGAGTACAGTGTGGTGCTTGAACATTTGTTATAGCACATCACTTAACATAGACACGCCTTACTTCCATCCTTCTGTAAATGTGATCAATCCAGCCTCTCTTATATATGACTATGATTCAACTTCTATAATTTACTATCGAATACTTAATCTAGTTAGATATTTCGCCTAAGCTAAGTAGCTAGATTACATTGCCTGTGTCGAACGGCACGCCGCATCGAATTACCTACGTCATCTTCCCGCTTCTTTTAGTTCTCGAAAGAGAGGAGAAGAGAATAAAAAAANGAAAATAGGTGAGGAATTAGGGTGATAGCGAACAGGCCGTCTAATCCTTACCACTTAAAGAGTGGCCTTAGGAAAAGGGTAAAAACGGTGGTTACCTACGCGGAAGGGGCGGATGCGAAATTGGTGTCCAACCTATCCTGCCAACCCCGAGTAAATCGGGCGCGGGGTTGTCGGAAATATGGGGAGCGCAAGAACGGAGATGTTATTTGCCGTATCCAGACTTTGTTATAAAGGTAGGTATCTTCTACTTTGTCTTTAATTTCGGCGATTCCTTATTCGGCGACCTCCTCCTCATTCCCCGTGAGCGATTAGTCTAGATAGTTACTATTACAAGTAAATATATCTAGCGACTTGGCAAAAATACCACTCAATTGTCTCCTTGAGGACTAATTCATTAAGAAAGTCTGGCGAGTGCCTGGCTTTGAGCGATAATGGGCTTGTTGAGAGCCTTCGAGCAACACTGACAAGTGCGAGGAACACGCAATTAGTAGACAATACTGTGAACATGCAGGGTTGCTTCTGGGATCCAGTTACTTCAAGCAAAGGCTTCTCCGCCACCTGGATATAATAGTTCAAGATTTCCCCAACCACAACCTTCATTCTAGTTCATTTAACTTAGGGCTCGGAGTTATGAGCCTGATTGCCCCGACGGGCTTAAGCCAACATGTCGTAGAACAAAGCTAGAGTTTGGACAGGAAACAATCAAGTTACACCATGTTGCTTACATGTTTCCCGAGGTGGGCGTCACATGCGGCCCAGGGTCTGAAAGCGGCTTGAGAGAGTGCGACATACCAGGCTGGCTCCGTTGTATGGGGATTGCTAAATCTTGAGAAACCCCAACCAATGACGGGGTAGGTAATGCACGAACAGCCGTCGATCGGGTTAACCGAGTTGTTGTCACCGTCCCAACCGTAAGCTACATGTAACATATAAGGGGCTAAAACGGCCAAGTGGTTAGCTTAATAGTGCTAGAGTATAGTGCTGCTGTTCTATTATATAAAAGCTCCGGTAAAAGTTTCAACCGAAGTCCTTGAGCTAAGAAAGATCTATGAAAGACGATGTCATTATCCGATCTCTGCGTACCCGCAAGTTTCAACCTTTCCGGAATCTTCGGAACACAGATTCTGAACATTGAGACCACCCTCGTGACGAACTACAACATATCCGTCTCTGCTCAATTTAGATATACCCAGCCGGCAGTAGAGTTGTCAAACGCCACATTCTGCAATATCACTGTTCTGTATACTCATCCTGGACAATATGACAATATCTATATCGAATCTTGGCTTCCTGCTGAGAACTGGAACGGAGTATTACAGGCCGTAGGAGGTAGTGGCTTCATCGCCGGCCGCTATGCTTCGTCATATGCCACTATGGAAGGAGCTATAGCCGATGGATATGCCACCGTTACGACAGACGCAGGTCTAGGCAGTGCTATGTCACCAAATACCTGGGCTCTACTTAGCCCAGGCAACGTCAACGCGTATAATTTACAGAATTTTGCATCCGTATCCTTATCTGACCAGGTCAGTTAGCATCTGGGCCGACCCCGGCGTGGAATATTGAGTTCGGTAGTAGTGTCTTTGCTTACATGGAGTTCGCAGGCACTTATTGGGCAATCACTCATCAAGAGCTATTATGGCAGAGGCCCTGATTTCTCTTACTGGAATGGCTGCTCGCAGGGTGGTCGTCAAGGCCTCATGCTGGCACAGCGGTATCCAGCGCTGTACGACGGAATTGCAGCTGGCGCCCCGGCCATTCACTGGAACCCAGGTGTCGGCTCAGTGCAATGGCCGCAACAAGTCATGAACATGCTGGATAAATACCCATACCCTTGCGAACTCGATGCAATTGTCGAAGCCGCCATCACGAGTTGCGACGGACTTGACGGTGTGGTTGATGGTATCATAGCGGAGGTCGACGAGTGCTTGACTACCTTCGACCCCTTTTCAATAGTTGGAACATTGATCAACTGCACCGAGGCAGCAGGGGAGACGATACAAGTCAGTGAAGCCGCTGCGGTCGTGGTTGATGCGACTTGGGCTGGGCCCTCTACTGAGAGCGGGAATTGGACTTGGTATGGCCTCAACCCCGGAGCCGATATTACCGGTAGTCATTCGACGCCCGCCACACTTATATCTGTGCAAACCAACTGCACTGGTGGAGTCTGCGTTGGAGTCCCAAATCCTCTATCTTCCATCTGGCTACAGCTATTCGTAGCCAAGAACCCGGAATTCAACGTATCTAATATCACCCATGCTGAATTTGACAGCATGATCCATCTAAGCCAGCAGCTATACGGAGATACTGTCGGCACTGAAGAGCCTGACCTAACGGAATTCCATAATGCGGGTGGTAAATTGGTGACTTTCCACGGCCTAGTAAGTTTAGGCCAGTCTCTAAATTGAGGCGTATCGCCATAGCTAAATTCTAGAGGGCCAATGCTGACTTCTGGTACCGCGTTAGGCTGACACACTGATCCCGCCCAATGGTTCTTCGCATTACTATAACTCGGTGGCTGCAGTGACACCGGGGGTAGACCAATTCTACCGACACTTCGAGATCCCGGGACTGGGTCACTGCTACAGTGGGCGTAGTGGACAACCAAGTGACCTTTTCTTACAACTGCGCGCGTGGGTCGAGAACGGAACAGCGCCTGAACGTACAGTTGTCAACACAACCGACTTGAATAATGAGATCCGGCCTCGTATCTTATGCCCATATCCTAAAAAAGTAGACGCTACCGGCTTTTGCTAAAAAAATAGGTGCTACGAGCTATCCTTTTACGGTCATGATGGCTTTATAGTAATTAGGATTTAGGGATCTGTAGCTCAGTAACGGTATGCGCTGAATCTCACCTGTTTGGAATAATATAGACCTCAATAGTGAGCTCAAATGTCACATACGACCATAGGATCTGGAAAACGCGGGGTCCCGTCCGCTCCCCCATAGCTAAGCCAGATACCGCCGGATTAGTAGTTGGGTCGGTGACGACCAGCGAATCCCCGGTGTTGTATGTTCTCTTTTTGTTTTTTTCCGGGCCCACCTAGACTTGACACCTTTCACAGCTGGACCTAACACCACCAAGGGTATGTCGTATGATATTATATTTTCTAATGTAAACAAACAGTGTGTATATACGCGCCGGGAGCAATAGCGGAAAACTACTCAGCGGCCCTAACTAGGTACCTAGGTAGTAGTCGCGGGTATTTAGCGAGTTACGAATTTCAGTTTTTTCTATTATTTTCTATGGATTATTTTTGTATAGCCCCAAGGTGCAACGTTTGCCGATTTGACTTTACAGCGAATGAAGACATTATTATACGTAGGTGTAGAATGATTTTCTTCATTTTTTGCGGCATTATGGATTGAAACTAACGAAGCAACAAAACAGTGAAGCCAGACGGTAGTTCTGTTATTATCCCATTTAACGCGTTCAAAGACGGTGCCTGCGCTTACGATCCATGCTACCCCGGATGTCCACATCGGGATAAGAGGCTCGACGGCTATCACGCTGACTGTGTTTGGCATAGAGGCTGCCTGTCGGTCCCAAATCTGTTTGCAGCTGCCTCTTATTCTTACGATCCCTGGCCCGGTGAAAATGTAAGACGCCTTCGCTGGATGTGTTCACGCTTAGCCCCTATAATTTATCTATCCCTCGCCCGCCGTTTACCCTATGAACTTTGCGACATCGTTGCACGTTATTGCGTCCGCGAATTCGCATTACAAATAAGTACAAAGTTTTGTCAAAACAACTTAGCGGCAGATTTCCGCATTGAGCTGTCGAAGCCGGNTATGGGCTCGCTATGCTTCTCTTGATGGGGTTTCATACATCGTGTCTCTCGCGAACGAGCCGTCTTCGGGCAATGTCGTACCCATATCACGGTTGCACGCTCCTACACGGGCGGTTTGGGTGGCCGAGGATCATTTAGGCGTCAGAGAAGTACTTTTTACTGGTCCATCAGGCAAGGTACGAGGTCACCCGAGGCCAGGCTTGTGGTGGAGAACAGTCCGAGTAGATGGGCATGAGCTTGAGGGCCAGACTGATGTAAGTAACACTAATCACACCCCGTCGAGTTTTGCTCATAGAGGTAGGGTTCTAAATTGCGCGGTTTGGTTTGCCCAATCACGCGCCATACCCCCGAACGCAGCGTGCTTTGGGCCACGCCCCAGCTCTATCCAGAACGACTTCAGATTACAATCTTGAAAGAACCGTCTGATCCACTCAGAATGACAGCGCTCAGGCTTGATGAAGAAGTTACCGGTTACTCATTTTGTTGGTATAAACATATTATCGCGCTTAAAGCACATGTTTCTAGGGAAGACCTTTCGTATTTCAAGTACGTTATATCAAACCGTCCACATGCTCTTTGGTTTTACATTCCACTTCGCAAACGCGAAAGAATTACCGAAATATGGCAACGTCAACGCCAGTATAGCAGAGAGGTTGCTTTAATTGTAAGTAATTCTTTTATTTTTTAAAATATATTGCTAATAATGATAAGGCCGTTACGAATACAGATCGCACCCTTTTGATGGGAGCATACCCGAAGCCCAACTGGCCTTCAAGTGAACATGCGCTCTTATATAAGGCCGAGCCTGATGATAACCCTTTTTTCGTTGACGAATCGCCCGCCGGCGTTCATGCTATTGCGACTAGACCTATAGCTGGAAGCTTAACAAAACGCGGTTTCCGTACCCCAGCTCTTTCGTCTCCATATCCCGAGTCCAGATTTTACGAGGATTATTTTTATACGACAGCTCGCGTTGATAATGTCGCTCATGTTAGCCTGTGCCGGGCCGATTCTAATTCGGTGATTACCGGGCTAGTCTTCGGATATACTGATGGCCACCGGGAGAGTGTTGGACAAATCCGCCTTGATTTTCTTGAAGACCCTGTTATAATTGACATCTCTCAGAAGATGTGGTTAAAGATATTCCGGTTCCCAGACGGGTGTCCTCAGGTTGTCGATGCAGGTTTTGCTCCCATTAAGAAGCCTTTAAGGACAACCGGAGGGGAGTATCTCTTCATAATGTGGCACGGGATTTTGGAATGGTGGGTTTCGGTGAATCAGTGCTGGCTATATCATAACGGCCAAGCGAGCCTTTTCACACGGCGATAGGTGCACTTGAATAGCAACGAGTCAGGATTTTATGTTTAGCCGGTAAAGGCGAGTGTGCCTAGATCACCACCGTGGACCATAGACCAACCTTATAAAACCCGACAATGTTGGGCTTTAGGATTAGCAGGGTAGCTCTGTATTATTGATTGCCTTGATTCCTGATTCTGACTAATTGGAGATTCCTTCATTGCCATGATTCTGTGGAACTTGGGTAATTCGTAGTTTGAGATTACGACAACGACAACTAATTATAATTGAAGTCCATGAGCGCCTGGAGAGTGGCAAGCTCACTGGACTTTACAGCGACGAGTGAAGCTAGCAGTTCAGTGCGATGTCGTAGGGTGGCCTTTTCGAAGGAAGCTTCCACGGCCTGCCCATCGATAGAACTGATGCACTCTTCCGAGTACTGTACATTTGGCGGGTTGATTGCCGCCAATACAGTTTGGGGGAATGTTCTCTCCGACTTGTGTTGATTCAGTTCTGCAAGCATTTGCTGTGCATTACTGATTTTTTACGACATGCTGCAATACACGCGCAGATGCTTACTGAGCGAAGCTTTGTAAGCAGGGGGGAGGAGTTTAAGCATTGGTAACGCGTTCCCGAGGAGCGTGTTAATCCCGGCATCCCGACTGACGGAGGTAACAGATGAAGGCATTCTAACAAATAGTTTGTGAGCAGGTTGTGCGAGTAGAAAGGATGGGAATATTCGAAAAATAGAGTACAAAAAGCAATCCATTGAATACGCCGATGGAAGGTGCATTACTTCCAAATCGGGTAATCGGCAACAATAGTAGGTCCTTCCAGTTGGCAACTGTAGTTAATACAGGTCAGTCAAGGCTCCTCGACCCAGGTTATGTAGAATTTCTTCTTTTCTCCTTATGCTTAGTTTTAGCTTCCAATATATGGTATATTAGGTCCCTGAACCAACTGCCGGTATTGCATCCATTATATTAAAGCATTTATAAAGTTGCTATTTAACTTCTTTTACTGCTAGATTAATAGTTAGGTCGGTAATAACTAGCAAATCCCTGATGTTGTATGTTTTTTTTTTGTTTTTCCCCCTTAAAAGCGGGGCCGATTTGCACAGCTGCATAAATGATAAAAGTACCGAATAAACACTCGTATAATCGTTTTATTAAGCGTTTATACGTGCGTGAGCCGAGAAAGCACCGCAAAGGATGGATGGAACTGTCACCTTGAAGTTTCAGCATAACGAAGTGAGGCGACCTTCTAATTGGCAAATTTCTGAATATGACCTTTCGTATAAGCCTCGTTTTCTCTCCGCGGCCACGGCCAAAACCCCTCCATAGGCATTTTGTCGTAGACCATGTTGAAACCAAGCATCGGGGATTCCGCCGTATTAGTAGACTTGTCGACAGCCGTATATGCCTGATATAAGTATATTTTCTGGTTTTTCTGATTTACGGCTTCCGCGTTTCTGATAAGCTCTCGTGATAGTTGACTTACGTCAAAGTTGTATAAGGTGTTAATGTCTGATGCCCTTACCATAAGACGGGCACTCCAGCGCCGTGGTTGACAAGTGTCTGCGAGAAAATACCATCTCAAAGGCGCGAAGTTCCAGTCATTTGTTTTGTGGCCGTTGTTTCTATTCTCAATATAGCCGTCTTCTCTGATGACATTAGAAGCGTCCCAATAAAATCCTTCACGCATCAAGCGAGGGACGTCGGAGCATTTGACTTCTAGTAGAGCCACCCAATCGCCACACCGCAGGGAATATCTTCTAGACGGATTTGGACAGAATTTGAAACAAATCGACGGGGCTTGTTTATCTTCGTCGTAGAAACGCCCGCCGGTTGCTGGTCCTGGCTTTGGTAGATGGCTATCAATAGCTTCGTAAGTGGGCGGGGGCGCCGCCGGGGCTTTTCTATTCAGCTCTCGAGGGGCTAACTTTTCTGCCATATTGATGATAGGATAGTGAGGCAAGTTCTCAGTATATGCGTATTTAATAGTAAAGAAGTCGCATGCACGTTCATGACCTTGGCCAGCAATGAAAAGATGAAGTTCGATGGTAATTCCACACGCCCAGAAATCTTATTAAATAGAAAATAAAGTATTATTTACTAACAATTACGTAAACTTTATCGATGGGTGCTAAATCTAGATTACGTATAATGACTCACTCTAAGTTAAAGTCTATGCATCTAGTGTGATAAATACACACATAACTGTTACCACACCAACTGTTGGCTGCCCTGATGGTGTGTGTATGTTCCTTGTTTTATTATTTAAATCTATAAATTAAGTCCTAACTAGGTACCATCCTTGGTTTGGTGGCGCCTATACATGAAATCTCTAGAAGTAACATTTTGATCGTATATGTGGTCAGGTCTGCAGAGCGGTGTGCGTGTAGCACCGCCTCTCTGTTAAGGTATAAATCTATTGTACCTTAATCCATATTTCCTCCTATACAGTGGGCCATTGTGGAGAAATTAAACTAAAACTAGTCATAGGTTTTTTAAGAAAGCTGGTCTTTTCATATGTTAGTATCACTGTTTTTAAGTGGTAGCTGCTCCTAATCTGGCTTATAGGCAGAGATAGATCGAACCTAAATTGTCAGGTAATAAAGTGACCAGACCTTATAGGGTGGTTATATCCATAAGTTTGGCTATATATAAGGAACCTTCAGTCACCTTTATAGATTTAAATCTTTCTATTAAGCCCTATGCTACACCTTCTTACACCCTTCTTCCTGGCTGCTACAGGACCTCTATTCACTCTGTGGCCTTCTCCTCTGGCACAAATCTCCATAACAAGGAGCTGCTAACTTTGGACTCTCTTGTTAAGATCCGTTTTCTCCCAGAATTATTGTTTTTTGCCCTCTTTCCTCGGGGCTCACAGTCAACCTAGCAATATTGTTAAACAATATTTACAGACATTATCGAGATCACCAAGATTATTATAATGTTTAAAATCATTACAATTGCCGAAAAATTAGGCGAGTTAATAAAATATATTATTAAGTATGTTTCATTTACTTCTACTTTTACTTATGCTGATTTAATTACGTTAGCTTGAGGCCACTTCTCAACCTTAACCCCTCACCAGACCACTATCCGGTCAGCGACACCATCCCTCCGGTCGATTATGTCAACGAAACAATGTAAGTAGTCACCAAGTTAGCCTTTTTCAAATGTAAATTTCTAACGGCTAAAAAGAGACGTGGAGAAGGGAGGGTGGGATGGCATAGAGACTGTTGAAAGGGTATCGTTGCTCGGTCGACCAGCGGAGAGAGAGGTCGACTTGGTTTGGCACGCGCTGGCCCTGCGTTGGTTCATGGCTATCGCGGCAATCTTGGTAATATTCTTATATGCTGGCCTCTTCGCATACATAATTTATCTCGTCTTCAAACTTCTCGACGGGTTATCAAACATGCGCATCAGTAAAATAGCGCATTAAACTTATTGTCCAAGAAGTATAGTGCCTTATTATTTAATCCCCCTTTCAAGTTACTGTGCTGAAGTAGCCGATACTATGGGATAAAGCTTAATAGATATACTAATCGATCTGTAGGTCCCATCAGAGCGGTTGCCTATGTCCTCCATTTCCTCCTGCGGCACCCGATGCGCCTTCATTACCTGTCTTGACTCCCCTTCCCAACAACTTCCCTCACTTCGTCGCTTTAGAGTTTTGTCTGCCTCTGTCCTGGTTACGACTCATGCCTCTCCCGTCGGGTCCCGTTGCCACGCCAACTGATACCGCGCTACGAACTGGGCCCCACGACTGTATCTCCTTAAGATATATACCTGGTTTCCTACTGCCTGGATAGCATGAACTTTTTGTTCGGGGAGAATTCAGTATTCGTGGCGAACCGGCTTCGTACTTTTGACCAAATCTCATCTATATTACCTACCTACCTCATGTATTCTAGAGTTGTATTTAGACAGAAGCTTGTGCAGGGCGTAAGGTGTGCAATCATAGAGTCATAGCGAACGCGTAACGCAGAGCAACGAGTGGAAAGGGGACTTTTGATGTACTACTGACTATCTGAATAGAAGAGATGGAAGGTCTGGTAGTGATATGAAAAAAATAGGTGGTATACGCTGTTCGAGCGAACTCTTAAGAAAGACTGGTCTCGAGTGAAACCTATTTTATGTGTGCTGAAAGAGCCATGGTTTGTGCTGCGGATAAACTCTAGTGCGCATCATGTTAATTCGTCGGACCTTTATAAACCCAGACTAAGCGGTAATTGGCACGTACGACCATAGGATCTGGAAAACGCGGGGTCCCGTCCGCTCCCCCATAGCTAAGCCGGATACCGCCAGATTAGTAGTTGGGTCGGTGACGACCAGCGAATACCTGGTGTTGTACGTTTTTTTTGGCCTAATTTTTCTTAGGCCAGCCAAGTAGTAAGTTGTTTTTCAAGTTTTGTAAGCGATTGAATTGGCAAATTGATGTTGTAGAGGTTATGGAGGGAGACCTAGAAGTCACCGTGAGGGGTAGTTTTATACACTGTCCTTCGTACCTGCCACAGTTTGCGCGGGGTGTTAGGCGGAGCGTAGGGCGACCGCGCACGTGACCGACTAGCTAAAACGTGCTTTGGCCACCTATAATGCTTTTTGACATCTTCCTATTCTTCCTACTTACTGCTGCTTACCTGTTTAGCCGTCACTAAGACATTAATGCTACAAGAACATAATTTTTCTTTTTAGTTGTAATTATATAGCTTTATAAACAATATATAAAACCTCTTTGTATGTTTATAATAATATTCTGTAACATTATTTTGTTTATTAAAATCTATATTCTAATGGAGGAGATGTATCTAGTGGCTCCATTTTAGCGTAGGGCGCCACTTTTTTAATCTAATAATACAAGGTCTTTACAATTTCAACACCAGTCACGTCTTGTCATCTCGTCATCTCGTCCGAACGCGGCGGCCCCGCATCATGAACGTCGTCTTGGTCTTATACTCTACTCTTGACTCATCTCTCAATTCTCCCCCAAGATTCGCCTAGTCCTTTCCCCCCCTCAAGCTGTGTGCTTCTTCCCCGTCGTTCCCCCTCTTTTTGACCTCTCGCTGCTCGCTTTGGTGCAGATCGCCTTAGTCTAGTCGGGGAAAAAAAATTGCAAACCTTCATCACCCACGACTTCAACGACAGGTTTGAGTCTAGACCATACATCTAGACCCTGCATACCATGCCTTCCAGATCAGATATCACACACTTCGGCGCCGGCCCAGCATCTTTACCTACAGATGTCCTCGAGGAAGCTGCCAAAGCGCTTCTCGATTACAATGCAACTGGCCTAGGCAGTATGGAGTTCCCAGAGGCCCTCTTATTCCCCCTTTTAGCACAAGAGGCATCTTGAAACAACCTTTCGCCGGCTGTTTAGAATAGTGATACTGACCTCCGGTTTCCTCCGTATAGTCGCTGAGCATTCTCACCGTTCACCGCTGGCGGCTGACATTATAAATCAAGCCAAAGCTGATTTAGCCACCTGTCTTGATATTCCAGACGATTACGAGATTCTTTTCATGCAAGGCGGCGGCACAGTATATGACTCGGTTCATTTTAGATATGCAATACTAACCTTGAATTATTAGGGACAATTCTCTGCTGCAGTGTACAACTTTGTTGGCGCCTGGGTTGCCCGAAAGCACAAAGAGGTCTTTGGGGATACACAAGGCGACCCAGCCGATCACCCTGAGTTGATTCAGCAACTCAAACAAGCCGTAGACAATGATCTGAGGATCGACTACCTCGTCACCGGCAGCTGTATGATAACCAAGCTCCTCACCTTTCTTGTATTTTCTAGAACCGCGGAGCAGATTCTAGATATAAAGATGGCACGCTGACTTGTTTTCTTCCCCAGGGTCACAGAAGGCGTCAGCTGAAGGTGAGCGGCTCCTGGGCTCAAAACATATTAATATGTGAGTTAAAAAAACTAGATTGCTCCTCCTACCCCCCGCTTGTTTTTTTCTTGCATCAGCCTCGAACAGATTACGTCTTCGAGAAATGACTTGGAAAGAGAAAAACAGAGAGACATTGGTACACTGACATAGTGTTGCCAGTGCGGCAGATGCCCGGAAGACGAATGGCGGCAAGTTTGGAACAATTCCGGATGAGAGCAATTGGAAGCTATCTAAAGATGCAGCTTTCGTCTACTTTTGCGACAATGAGACAGTCGATGGGGTTGAATTTCCTGGATTTCCCAAGTCTCTGGAGCCGGGTCCTGATGGAAACGGCCCCGTTGTTGTCGCGGATATGAGCTCGAATATTCTTACAAGAAAGATTCCAGTGAGAAAATTTTCGGCCATATTCTTTGGCGCCCAGAAGAACCTCGGATTGACCGGTGTTACCGTCGTGGTCATCAGGAAGAGCTTCCTGCCACCTATAATATCTCAGCCTTCTGTGGCCTTGATGAGACACCTGGCTTTACCCATACCACCTGTCATTTTCCAGTACGAGACTATTGCTAAGAACAACAGCCTTTACAATACACTAAGCATTTTTGAGTAAGTCGTTATCAAGTTACCATTCTTGATTTAAAGCAATACTGATTACGTTAATAGTGTGTATGTTGCGGGCCGGGTTCTCAAGAAGCTGTTACAGACTTACAACCCCAACAAAGTTGAAGCACAACAAGCTGTAACCGACAAAAAGGCTCAACTCATTTATGATGCCATTGAGGCATTTCCCGAGGTCTACAAGATCATCCCTAATGCTGCGGTACGGTCGCGTGTCAACATTTGCTTCAGAGTTACCAAAGGTGGCGAAGTTGATGCCGCTGAGAAAGCCTTTCTCCAAGAGTCTACTGCCCAAGGATTGACTGGGCTGAAGGGACATCGTTCGCTAGGTGGTATGCACTCCCAGAACGTTTCATAGCCCCTTCTCTATTCGAGTAGTACTGACCTTAGGATGTCGTATAGGGATCCGAGCAAGCAACTACAATTCGGTACCTCTTGAAGGTGCAGAGAAACTTGCTAGATTTATCCGCGCTTTCGCAACGTCATAATAGCTTGGAGTCGGTTTCAAGATATACAAAGCTAGGGTCGGAAAGCGCGCGGCTAATGTGGCTTGTGTTTTATTTATAAGGGCTGCGATTATGGTGATGCTTTGATAATTTATATGTAGTTTTTACCACGGGGTATAACTCATCATCAGCCTCTGAATCCCCCATTCCTTTTTTTACCTTAAAAAAATACGATTATTCTGGCTAGACATTCGCGATTGCACTGCCTTATCTATGGTAGCTAGCGAACAACGTCCCGTTAGGTCTGCATCTCGTCTGTCACATAGGCGCTAGAGTTCTTGGTAATGTGGCCTTATTCACCTAGTCGAAGTGCTCTCCCTAGCTCAATANTCAAGAATGGTGCCTTGGGCCATGCATTCACCGTCGCCAACGTTGGGCCGATCAAACTGAGGACTTGTGTAGTTGGCGACCGTTCAGCCATTGGTTGTGAAATTCGTTGCCTCTGCTAGCAGAATATACTGCATCTGTGGTTGTGAATGACGGAGAGTATGGCACCCAGATACACCCACAAATATTTCAATGCGGGCCTAAAGCGTCTTAGGTACCAACCAAGGGGGCTCTACATGTATCTATATCGGGCCTTGGTCTACATACTTCTCTCATCCCCTTAATGAACTTATTGGCATGAACGGAACGGATGGGCTCATAGGTAACAGCTAAGGAGAAATCAATAGTATCTAGAAACGAGAGGTTAAGTTTTAAGTAATTAGAAATTAAGTTATAAGTAAGCTATAAGTCTGGATTTGGCTCATACTCTTGATTCTATGGAGGGAAAAGAAAAACCGAACGCCACTAATTATTGTTCTACACTAGCCAAATCTTGTGACCCCTTTCTATGTTTCCAACCTTCGCTTCATAATAGTAATCAACCTTGTTTTCTTCTACCCCTCCTTACACTCGGGTTATATCGTCACTTCTCAGACCCTCGTATGGCATGTGAATCAGCTCCTCGCTTGTAACAGTAGGGAACCGCGGCGTGGTAGGAATCATGCGCATGGGATGAAAGATGACCATAATTGTTGAAGCGATAGCAATCGGAAAGCCATCAAAGATAATGAACAAGACCTCGTCGTGAACCAATGATCCAAAGAAGCCTTCGGAATATTCTGCTACTCGGAAAGCGGATCGGCCAATAATTAAGAGAATGGCGACAAGTAGAACAATAACGAAAGTCCTGAGGCGTTTTTCTTTCTCATTTGGTTCCCCGAAGGTCTTGGGGCGGATGATGTTGCTTGGCCAGATGACGCCCATGAATAGGGTGAAGAAGATGGACAGCGAAATGACCTGGATGATCAGACCTCCAATGACAATGCCTTGACCTAGAGTTATACCACCGTCGGTGACTGGTTTTTCGCCAAACGAGATGCCTCCGCCGCCGGTCTGGACAGTCAGAGCAATTATATCGCTGGCAATAAAGACTCGGAAGTAGAGCTTAGGGTCGATATTAAACACGCCTCTTCCGAGATATTCGGCTACGTGTCTGATACAAGCGTATGTACTAAAGACTAGTGTGTAAGTAAACCCTCGCTAGACAGGTAGGTAGTTGGATATGGGGTATTCTATAATAAGGAAGACAACTTACGCGGCGGTGGGGAAAATAGGTGCCATGGTCAAAGTGGTATACTGAAGAATCCATCCTATTCGCAGAAAGGGGTTATTATACCCCAAGATGCGCGCCACATATCCAAACAGCTCTAACCAGGCCCCGATGAGGACAGCGACGGTGTAGCCAACCCACTTCCGCTTCGCTACAAGGATGTATATGCAATAGGAACCGACGGCTACGTATATGAGGGCGAAGAAGACATTGATGCCTATGTTCGGTCGATAACCGTATAACGACTCTGATATGTCGCACGTGCTCAAAGTGCAGTTTGTCGACATTGTAGATTGTTGTCTCGTAAAGGGGGAATAATGTTGGGATGTAGATATCAGATCTTGAAGTCGAGTGATGTAGCCGCTCGTGTCAAGTTGTTTTTGTAAAGGTGTACTCGTAAAAGTTCTTCGAGGGACGAGTCTAAGCACGTAGATGGGCGATGTAATTTTGGATTATGTGTCGGAGAGATTATGAAAGCTGGCTGATTTCTTTAACAGCAAAATGCTAACTTATGTATCGAAGTCTTGAACACATATCTGATATACATCGTACGTGTAAAGCACAGTACTGCAGTCGTAACTTATTTGTTTATTCATGCAAGTCCATCTCCTGAAAACCGTTGCCAAACAGCGTCCCAGTCCCGCGGGTTAGCCCTGCATCTCCTATTTTGACATGTATTTCAAGCCTCACCCTATCGTTCCGCGGAACGTTTGATAGAACAGTCGCTGGTCGAGACGGATAAGAGAAGGCTTAGCTGTAGATAGGGGCCGGAGCTGGTGTTGAGGCGACGCCACACTGACTACGGCATCTAGCGTCCCCACGCCGGCCTGACCATCCATTGAGAGTCGTATGGACGCGTGGGTGCTGGGATGATCCCCGCTGCTTCATGATGGGTGTTGATGGGGTTTTGATGGGGGTTTGACATAACCTCATGCGTCAAGTTGTCAATTACCTAGCACGAATGACTCGCCCTGGACTAGCCCGGACCTGGATGCATGAATAGTTTGGCGGGATTGACAGGACGAATCTGCCTTGCCAGGGGTTTACTTACCATTAGTAGTGGTAGTAGTACCTATCAACGTCTAATCGAGGTGGATCTCGGTCCCCTGATCTATCCAATCACACGACACGCAGTACGGTACTTTCAGGGGTGCAGCGTATAGAAGCAGACAATGGATATCCAGGCAGCCAGATTTTGATGCTGCCATTTAAGTCCAGATGCGCCAGGCCTGCCGTATCCGTACCATCATTAGCATCTCCTCGCTACACGCTAATATCTTGCCTTCGGCTCACTGCTCCTCCATCCCGACTCCTCCTTGAATGCTAGCCGTCCGCGAGAGCCGTCAGCATGCCAATTGCATCGGCCGGAATACGAAGGGCCCATAAAAAATCCCGGCACGGATGCAAAGGTACGTGCAGAATACTCTGTATGAAAAAAAATGAGTTCAACTTCCGTGTATTTTGTGCCTATATCCAGTAACAACACTAGTGAGTGCAATGGAATTAAGTTAACATAGGATCAACAAACACACATAGAGTGCAAGAGGCGACACAGGAAATGCGATGAAGTGCATCCCTCCTGTTTCAATTGCTCAGCAT
>JAPESX010000533.1:0-17002 GCA_029590615.1 Nemania bipapillata | reverse complement strand
GGGTGTCGTTTTTACTTAATGGGCATGCTTTGTTTGGGTTTGTGGCATGGTGTTGCGCTCTGGTTAAATGAGCTGGGCTCCCCTGGGGGGCTGGGGTTGGTGTTGGTGGAAACGTTTTCGCTCTGTATTTGTCTTCTAGACTAGAGTTCTAGAGACGGAGACGGAGACGGGAAAGCTAAATTACGAGAATGGGATACGAGGGCGCCGTGTGAGGCGGGATGGTAATTATGCTGCTCTGCGTTCACGCATAGGAAAAGGAGGGAAAAGGGGCGTAATAGTATATATACCTATTCAATAGTAATAGTAGCATATTGTTTATGTTGTGCTTTCTTGAGTGATGCTTTAGGTAGTACCTATTAGATCAAATTATGCACCTAGAGATTGACAGTTCACAGGTTTCGAGTTGTTAGGTTTTTTTTTGAATATATTTAGATCGAGTCTAGTGGTAGTTAAATGATGTACTTTATCATTTCCATATCTACTTCGCACTTATAAGTAACTGGATATTTGTTCGTTCTAGATCATTAAATTATCATTGATATACACGGTCTATCGCAGACGCGATACAGCTATAAGAACTACTCCTCTTTACCTAATCGGTGCACTTGCACACTTCTCCCACCGCTTTGCCAGGTATCTATCTATACCGTCCACAGAAAGGGAAGTTGTAAGCTGTACATACGTATGCAAATAGTAATCCTACCCAGTTTCGAATCTTGGGTACCCAATCGGGGGATTAATGGGTCGGGGTACATACATACATACATATGGTCAATCCATGGGTCGAGACTATTTGGGAAGGGAAGCTTATGTCCTGGTGCATGGGTAAGAGGATGGGATAGATAGCCGCGGCAATCGAGTTGTTGGGAAAAATGAATTGAGCCGGGTGGGCGTGCGATGCGAGGGGGGTGCCATTAAGACCTTACCCGCTGGACGCATTACGGATGTTGCATTTGTCCCCGGCCACAGAGCCGAATGTGCCGTGCGATCGGAGGGGACACCGGCGTCTGTTTGTCTATCGGACAGACGAGACCTATTTTCCGAGATGGCACGTATCACAGGCTTTTGTTTTCCTCTCACACAAGATCATACGTGTGATTAGCTACAAGTCGCACATTCCATCATGTCTCTCGAATCAAATCATATCTCGGACCACATCGCCGTATCTTATGATGTTAGCCTAGGAGAGGCTGGACGATCCCCCCGCATTAGATCGAGTCCGACATGACCGGGGAGGGACGCCACTGGGCAAAAATGCTTGATTGGCTAGCCGATGAGACATTGAGGCCAGGCAATGTCGATGGCCGTCGTGCTTTGTGCGCAGCTTCCTGGTTTTAGAGATAACAAACAGGCATTGGTACCTACGTGATATCTGACCGGAGAGAGAGAGACCTGCCGATATCGCTGGGTCCTGGCGGAAATTCGTCGTTGTCGCTGCGGGCTCTGACCGGAGCTTCGACGATGGGCATTGCCTAGACTTCTGCAAGCAAGAGAAGAAGGACATGTAAATGATGCAATGCTGTCGATAGTGACATGCAGCAGCTTCTGATCCCCGTTGTAGATAATTCATCCATGTGATATGGCCGGGCCGCTCCTCTGGGGTACCAAGTTGTCAAGCTAATAGTCTCTAGAGAGTGTGGATGGATTCCATGTACGTACATAATGTAGGGGTCGAGGGTTAGGTACATGCCTGAGGTAGGGTAGCATTCTACAACTAGAGGTACGTATCTGCTTACAGGGTTGTAGGCAGGGTAGATAAAGCTCTTGGCTCCGATTGCCGCTGTGGAGTCAAAGAAGTGAAATACCGACCTACCTGCCTACCTTCTGTAGGGTAGACAAGAAAAGAGAAAAGCATCGGAGTGAATTCGGTGGGGATTTCGGCGAAGTCCCTGAGTAAGGTGGTTTCTTTTCATTTCGTAAATTCCGACTTTTAGGTGTTAGTGTTACTGTCTAGGTCGCAAACTCAATTTCTAGTCTGCCACCGAGAGAGTTTGGGAATATGTCCTTCTTTGGCCGATGGCGGATTCCTCGCCTGTGAGCATCTCAGCACAGGCAGAGAGATCTCGCTGACGGGCAGCGGCGACCCCTCACGTGCTCTGCCATAGGGCTTCACAGAGTGTCGTACGAACAAGTGGGGAGGGGGACTCTGTGTATCCGTGTGGGGTGGGGAAGAGGGTGTGCGGCGGGTGAGTTAGCGAATCACCATGGCGGTGAACATGGGCTCGGGAGCTTGACATCACGCTGCTTTTCACTGGCTTCGGAGCCTGCCTCGAAGCTCGCTCCAAAGGGAGACATTCTAGCCACTCCTAGGGGACGGCCCCCACATCCAGGTGCCATTAGCTTCTCCAACTCCAGCACGGCGTGGCCAATTGCACCCAATCTGGGACCGCCAAATTCAAATCCCCAACTAGACCGTCGAAGTTCCCCATTAAACCCATGAGCAGGGCTTGCTGCCCGCGACCGGAGACACATTTGCCATCTCCGATGTTCGGCTCTGCTTTTTGCTTTTATTCGAGAGTGAACGAGCTACATGAGATATATCTAACAAAGAATTGCATACGTTTCAGAAACTCATCATAGATAATTTCGTAGCCTTTCATCCTTGACACGTCCCCTCCACAGAATTATCGGCACTTCGGACACGTTTGTACATAAACCGAAGCCCGCCTCCCAACAGAAGGTGCAACCCCCATCTCCATCTCCATCTCCAACCTTAACTTTTCCTTTCTGGTGCATCATTTGGTTGTTCTCTCGTTTCGGGTGTCCTGCCCATTTCCTCTCTTCAGTACAGATTCTGGGTCTTTCACGTCGATAAAGAGACCTATCTATTAGGCAGGTTTGAAGTTCGACGGGAAAGTTTCAACAACAAGCTCCAAAGAGCAAATACAAGGCCAATATGCCTGTCGCAGAGAAAGCACCGCAGACCTTGTATGACAAGGTTCTTGCTTCCCACATCGTCGATGAGAAGCTTGATGGCACAATTCTCCTTTACATTGGTACGTAGAACAAACAAGCGAGCTATCTGCTGTCTACCGAGCTAGCCAACCTGCCATGCAGTCAATGCTGGCGATGCTAATTGAATATATTTTGCTAACGTGCGTGTCTCGGTACTCAAAAATAGATCGTCATTTGGTTCATGAAGTTACTTCACCGGTATGTTTCCCTCGTTATTTTTATTTCATTACGCAGCGGCAATTCGGCTAACCAGTTAAATATAGCAAGCTTTCGAAGGTCTGAAAAATGCCGGACGAAGCGTAAGAAGAACGGACTGCACTCTTGCTACCACGGATCACGTATGTTACCCTTACCGGTTTCTTTTTACTGTCGTCACTTATATGCATGCATGCATGTTTCCATGTCTGTGCCGACGATAAGCGAGTTGGGATACTGATTAAGTTCTGCTGCAGAATGTCCCCACCAAGTCCCGAAAGGGTATCAAGGATATCGCCACCTTTGTCGAGGAGGAGGATTCGCGGTTGCAGTGCCTTACCCTAGAAGAAAATGTGAAAGAATTCGGCATCACATATTTCGGACTCGGCGATAAACGCCAGGGAATTGTCCATGTCATTGGCCCTGAGCAGGGCTTCACTCTCCCGGGCACCACCCTCGTGTGTGGCGACAGCCACACGTCCACCCATGGCGCCTTCGGCTGCTTTGCGACCGGTATCGGTACAAGCGAGGTCGAACACGTCCTAGCCACGCAATGTCTTATCACCAAGAGGAATAAGAACATGCGGATACAAGTTGAGGGCGAGCTTGCCCCAGGTGTCAGTTCAAAGGATGTCATCCTCCATGCTATTGGCTTGATTGGTACTGCTGGCGGTACGGGATGCGTTATCGAATTTTGTGGTTCTGTCATCCGCAGTCTAAGCATGGAAGCTCGCATGTCTATCTGCAACATGGCTATCGAGGGTGGTGCCAGAGCTGGCATGGTTGCGCCCGATGATATTACCTTCGAATACCTCAAGGGCAAGCCCCTTGCACCTCCTCCGGATTCGCCCGAGTGGGAGCGCGCCGTGTCGTACTGGAAGAGCCTCCAGTCCGATCCAGGTGCGAAGTACGATATTGATGTCCAAATCGACGCCAAGGATATCGTCCCAACTGTCACATGGGGCACTAGCCCCGAAGATGTTATTCCCATTACTGGATTAGTTCCAGACCCCGAAACATTCCAGACAGAGGCCAAGAAGCAGAGCGGTCGGAGGATGATTGAATATATGGGACTCACACCCGGGACTCCCATGGAGGAAATCACCATCGACAAGGTTTTCATTGGCTCCTGCACAAATTCTCGAATCGAGGACCTTCGGGCTGCGGCCGAGGTGGTAAAAGGCAAGAAGATTGCAGCCAATGTCAAGAGGGCTATGGTCGTTCCCGGTTCCGGAATAATCAAGGAGCAAGCCGAGGCAGAAGGCCTTGACAAGATTTTCCTTGAGGCGGGATTTGAATGGAGAGAAGCAGGATGCAGTATGTGCCTCGGTATGAATCCCGATATTCTCTCCCCAAGGGAGAGATGCGCAAGCACAAGCAATCGAAATTTCGAGGGGAGGCAAGGTGCCTTGGGCCGCACTCATCTTATGTCCCCGGTGATGGCTGCCGCTGCTGGTATCGTCGGTAAATTGGCGGATGTCCGGAAACTTACCAACTACAAGGCTAGCCCACACGTCGAGGCATTCAAAGCGCCTTCCCCGTCGCGGACACCAGTTGTTGATGAGAGCCTCGAGGCTGGCGACCCAGTAGCCAAAGATAGACTCGGCGATCAGCCAGAAGATAGCTCGTTGACTGCCGAGGACTTGGTCACGGAGGCTGCAGGCTCACCTGGTCTTCCCCGATTCCTTGTGCACAGAGGCATTGCCGCGCCTATGGACCGCACGAATGTCGACACTGACGCTATCATCCCCAAACAGTTCCTTAAAACTATTAAGCGCACAGGACTCGGCTCGGCCCTCTTCAATGATTGGAGATATAATGCTGACGGTTCGCCCAACCTCGAGTTCGTTCTCAACCAGGAGCCCTATACCAAAGCAAAGACGCTCGTAGTCACCGGTCCCAACTTTGGCTGTGGAAGCTCCCGTGAACACGCACCTTGGGCTCTGAACGACTTCGGTATTCGGTGCATCATCGCCCCATCTTATGCTGATATCTTCTTCAACAACACATTCAAGAACGGCATGCTGCCTATCTCCATCACAAATTCAGCCGATCTGGATAAGATCGCCGCGGAGGCCCGAGCTGGCAAGGAAGTCGAGGTTGACTTGCCAAACCAGGAAATTCGCGATGCAGACGGTAATACAATTTGCAAGTTCGATGTCGAGGAGTTTCGGAAACACTGCCTTATCAACGGCCTAGACGATATCGGTTTAACCCTCCAACTCGAGGACAAGATCACAGAGCATGAAAAGAAGGTCTCGCAGATCACTCCCTGGATCGACGGAACGTCTTATCTTCGCCGGAAAGGCGGCAAGTTGCCCGTCAAGGCTGCCAAGGTGCCGATGACAAATCGTGGGCAGGAGCTCAAGGACCCTATTGATTGGTAATTACGCTAGTACAAAGGACGTACGGGGGATATGGAGTTTTTTTATTTCACAGCCGGAGTGCTGAGAATACGGTGTTTAGTACAAAAGCCCATCTGATTGAGGTCTGCTTTATTTCTCCTGCTATCACGGATAATTAGTAGTGTGCATGAAATGATATTACGTTTTGGGGTCGTCAATTTCTTGACGATCTATTCCCGCCATCCTCAACTTTATTCTTGAGTGCCTTCTGTGACAAATATGATCTGTGCTTATTAGGTACGTTACGAATCGAGGGGTACGGCATGTTCTGATGTGGTATAGATAGTGTTGGGGAAAATTAAGCTGCATGTTTTGTTCGCGATATAACACTATGAAACACTCTGTTGTGGCAAGTAGAGTGTTAAGGTAGTAAGTTATAAACATGGAAATATCGAAGAATGAAATGAGGTTGTATAACAGAGATGCACCAGCCGTATATAATAACTTGCACTCAGTAACTCGTGTGTCCGAATACTAAAACGCGATATACCGCCCCTACTACAACTGTAAACTAGGGGGGCAGAATCGCGTAACCTGCTCACGAATGTAAGTAAATTGGCTATACTAGAAGGTCCTGAAAAGTTTAGTTGTTTTACAGCTTGTGGCAGAGCCATAAGCCTGTGGCTTGGAGGTGGCTTACTGGCTCGCCCGGTTACAATAGCATTATCATCACTGCCTCGCTTCTGTGAGGATAATAAATACAACGTGGGAGATGGCCTCACCCTGCGTATTTAGCTTCTAGCTTTTAACATGAGTGGTAGGTAATTAATAATATTTGTATTAGTCTCGCTAATGAATAATATTTTCGACCTGTTCCGTGTGGCGATTTAAATAACCAAACTTAAATAATATTTTTAATCCCAAATACAATAACATCTAGCAGAGCCTTGCCTCGTTGATTTTGTTAAGAGCAAACCCACTATTCACTTTTGCCTCACCTTAAACTTAAGCATGCTAGAAGGTGCCTGAAATTTATTCTAATTTGAGGATAAAGTTACAAGTCGGGCACTATAGAGTAGCAACTAGGTAGAGGTATAAGCGCAAGACTGATTATTACGCCCCTTAAACTAGTTGGGTACGAATCCTCTCCCTGCACACGCATAATGGTTTATACAAATACCCCTAGGGGTATTAGTAGCATACCTCATGAGACTTTGTTGCCTGGTAGGTAGTATTTCACATTATAGCTCAGAAGAGCATTTGCTTTCGGTAAAAAGAGCTTGATTGATAAAAGAGGGCGACAAGCCAAGAAGGCAGACTAACTAGCTGGAGTGTGGTATAGAAGAAAACGCGCCTGGATACAAAACACTATCAAAACACTAACTCATACCCTAATGAACAAGTAATAGCCTCTAGGAAAAGGATTGATCTCATTCGTCTTCCCTGCAAGGCGACGTCCCAATATTCCTCTCGGCACTGGACCAAGCTCGTGCGGTGGCCTCTGGAATCGATATTCGACCGAGCCCTAGTCGAGGTCGATTGTCTCCGGGTAATTCATAGAGTCTGACGACTGGTTGGCTTGGTTGCCCCTGAGAGATCCAACGCATTAGTGTAAGTATTGACATACGACAGTGGCTTTAACGTACTGCTGAAACTGGGTTCCAATGTAGGCCAAGTCGGCATTCTGCTGTTTCTTACGAGCGGCTTCTTTGTCCTTCTTGGACTGGTGCTTGGATTTCCTCGCATTTTGCGAGCTGCTGGTACTCGAATTTGCTGTTGTCATACCCTTTATGTGAATATTTAATTTAGGTGTATGTTAGGGCCACTAACCTCGGTTATCCATTTTGCTTGACCGTGGGGGCTGTGAGGGCTCGTAAATTATAAAAAGAGTCGGTGGTAAAGTCGCTCGGTTATAAGGATGTGTAGCTTGATGAAGCAGCTTGGTATCGTCCTTTATCCTCCATGTCGTTGAGGAGGCAGAGCGGGTTTAAATATCCTTCTTGCTTTGATGTTAATGTCATTGCCATCCCGAGATGAAGCCCAGTTCCTTCACGGAGCCTGAATAGTGGAGTTGCGGTTTTGGTGTTGACCAACTAGAAGCCACCAGTTTCGGTTTGCTTTAGACGCGTTTCCTCGGTGAGTTGCGTGTCACGAGAAATCTAAGGGCAACAATTATATACGGGTGTGGTTTTGGACTTGTCCAATTATCATGCGAGATAAACCAGGGCTTACATGTCGACATGGATTGACCGTGGCTGAAGTAGCATCCAGCTACAGAGTAGTATTTATATGCATGAGGTTTTGGCATCATCCAATCGAAAGGCCGTGGCGAGATACTTAGGTACATCTGGTACATCTGGTTCTGGCGGGAGCCAATCGCATCGCTACGGGATCATGCTCATGCGGGTGTAAGTGGTAGTCTGCCTACATCTAGGTCTGGTCATGTCAGCAATTTTTTACGGGTATAATTATAGCTGCCCGCCCTCGACCATTTCCTTTCATCTTCGTTCCTCATCTCCTCAGGAGTTTTCACAATGGCGTCTAACGACTGGGAGCGCCATAAGTCAATCATTCTATGCCTGTATGTTCTCGAAAACTTGGAGCTCAACCAAGTCATCTCCTATATGCGAGGGGAGCATGGGTTTGATAGATCGTGAGTATAGCCTTGTCGTACATTAATGTCATGCTAATGACTATGGGATAGCAAAAGCTCGTACGAGAATCAACTCAGGAAATGGGGTGTCCAGAAGAAAGTGCCGAAAGAGGTTTGGCGCTACATTCGTCATCGGATTAATAAGAGACGAGGGAAAAGATCCGAGGTGGAGTGGAATGGAACATATCTCTCTGCAGAAAGGGTGCAAAGGGAAATTCAGAGATATAATGCTATTCCCACCGCCAATGAGTTCAGAGATGGCCGTGAGTTTAAGTGAATCTGATATACTCGCATTCCTGTATCATGCTGACAGTTGCGCCTAGTATCCAGTCCTGGGATATCCTCCAGTGGTATCATTCGCATCCAGACCCCTCCAATCCCAGAATTCAATATTCCATGGCCAAGCTCCCTGCCCTGGTTTCACTTTAAAAACAGAGTGCTGCCTAGTAGGTTCTCATCCAACATGCCTCTTAACCTTAATGCCCACTAACCTGCAACAAGCACTACGATACCCCTCTAGTCTTTTGAGGGCTTTCTTCGACATGTCTATTGAATATAGGGAAGGGCTCAATTGGCCTCAGTTTGTAGAATGGAAAAATCCACTAACGCTTCGTCGGGCCGTCCTTCATTTAAGCAACGAGGTCCCAGATGATACCACGGACGGGCGACCGAAGATTGAAGCCCTAGCGCGCAACGAGTTCCCGCCATGCTTAGTCACTGAAATGATCAAAGCTATCTTCTTTCGCCTCTCAAACAATATGGACACATTTTGGGATCCAGAAGGCCAGAGAGAACATGACCAATTAGTCTTTCGTCTCGCGATAGCGGTCTCGCGTAGTAATCCGGACATGTTGGTAGCCTTGTTTTCCGGTGACTGCGCAACTACAAATGCTATAAAGGAGGCTGTATACGGGTGCGCAATTCGACAGAGGAATTATGAATTTGTGGAACTACTCCTTAAATCTGGCGTGAATCCTAATCTTCCAATCAGCACTCCCCGTCTCATTCAACGTTGGCATTACGAGCGAGGAAAAGTATCCCTTTCTTGGGAAATGGAACTTGAAACACTGACTGGCATGCAACAAGCGGCTTACAATCTTGATATGAACCTCGCCAAGATTCTATTGAACGCAAATGTGGACTTCAATAGGACAGAGTCTCTCCTAGAACTCGCCGCGGTTGCCAGCGACGAAGGTGATACCCTCGATTTCGTGCGGTTTCTAGTTGGGCATGGCATTACCATTGACCATTCAGCATCACGACCTTACATGAAAGCTCGTGGTGAGGGGATATCAGTTTTACTTGCGTTGGCTGTCGCTGGTAATAATCACCACTTAAGAGAGTTCTTGATTAAGAATGGAGCAATCCCGAATCCATCTGGATATCCTCAAGTCACAAATCATCGTCGGGCCGCCGGATCATGGAGGTGCTGGCAGTTCGAAGATATGTCGATACACTTTGATCATTTGCAATTTGCTGCCGTTTTTGGAGATCAGAAAACAACTGAAACATTACTCCAGCGGGCCATCTTACGTCCTCCACATAGTTTCCGGGAAGCGGTCAAGGAGATCCTCATCGTCTCGTGTTTGGTTGGTGATGTTGAATTAGCATCGAACGTTCTTGAGTTGAAGAATATTAGTCTTGACATAAATCACGGATGGCCTAGAATTACGCCTTTGACTGCCTCGTCATGGAACCCAAAAACTAGCATCGCTGAAATGCTGCTGGATTTAGGAGCAAATGTGAACCCAGAACCCGGGGAACGCGACGTCGAAGAATCAAAAATTTCTCTAAGTGGCAAAATACCAAGGATTAGTCCACTCCATGTTGCAGTCTCTCATGGGAACACGAATCTAGCCCAAAACCTAATTAATCGCGGTGCCGACTGCTATGCGCGCTGCCGTCACTGGTTGAGATGGCTGATGGCGTGGCCTCGGATAGCCTTGGATTATCCGCCAACCCCGCTTTTATTGGCCTTCGAAAGTGGAAATGTTGATATCATGACTCTTTTATTATATCACTGCAATCTACTTCGTGAAGATTGGGGTGAAATCAGGGCCTCAATTTCTGAAATTATTTCTACCCAGCCAAATCCCCCGAATACTTGGTTTAATGAGGCGCTTCTTAGCAAAGCAATAAAGGCAGGGAACACGAAGGTAGTTCGTTTATTATTCGATTTGGGACAACGCTATACATACGAAGCTCTCTGCATCGCTACAATAGAGGCCATCAATTTAAACAACAGCATTATGCTTAAATTGATAGTGGGATATCGGGCTCCTGGTTTAATTTCCGGCGGCGAAGCTTGGTGCCTGACTCAAGCAATAGAAAAATGTAGATGGGATCTCGTGCATTTGTTTCTCCAGGAACCATTTCACGTAAGTGCATCTCGATCAGCTTATATCCATATTTAACATTGCTAATTCTAAACCAAGATATGGCATTTCAATTATCCTGTCGGTTACGACCGGTTTGGGGAGACACCTTTATTAACGGCGGCGATGTTGTCGGGCAATATTCATATCGTCGAAGCACTAATCCAGCACGGATTTTCCCCGGGCGTGCAGGACATACTTACCCTACTAGGAGAGGAGATTACAGATACTATCCGGACAGCTGTCTGGTCCAAGTTCCCTCTACACAGCATGGACTTCCAAAGTCTGAAATCTGTGCTCAACAAATGCATTACAGTGGGGAATGTAAGGAAAGCGCGCGAGTGTATTGCGCTTTTTCGATTTTCCGAGTATATGTCCTTGGCTGCGACAAAGGGCCATATAGAAATAGTCCGCTGTTTCTTTGATGCTGAGGTCAACCCTTTTAAGGTCGGTCATGATCAGGTTTTAAATGCATTGACCGGAGCCGCAAGATGTGGGCACAAAGATATAGTCGAGTTTCTTTTCAACTACAGCGACATTGATTTCTCGGAGAAAATAAGGGCCGTGAATGATGCTTTGCCCTACGTAGCATCCAATGGAGATCTCAGTATGATGAAATTTCTTGTTGAATTGGGGGTAGATATAAATGAGGTGATAGTTTGTTTAGATGAAGAAGGGACGGCTCTCGAGTCAGCGGCGAAAAAAGGAAGGCTCGACATGGTCCAGTTTCTTTTAGAAAGAGGTGCTAAGATCGACGGACCAATGCGAAGGCGTTATATCCGATCTGTCCGCCTGGCAATGAGTGAGGGCCATTTTGCAATCGCAGATCTGCTCAAAGAATTTGGGTCATGGGGAGAAAGCGACCAATATCTTTATCATCATCATGGCGATGGCCGTTTGCGTCATAGACGACCGACTGACTTCGAACTTTGGGCATCGGGACGGGCGGGAGAGTATGACGACCAGTTTAGTGAGGAATCCTCGAGCGACAACGAGTGCGAGTGCTGCGTAGATCATGGCTCTGGGGAAGAAGCTGACCATGAAGCATCGACTGTTGGCATGGACTGGGATACTACGAGCGATGCCTTATGGCAACCTCCTATCGAGCAAGTGCCTGGTTTTGATGTGGGAGAGATAGATCTTGTGGACATGCAAGATGTGCTGGACAACTATAATGAGGACCCAGACTGGGAGGGCCCCTTCACCAACAACAACGGCGCTTAACAGGGCGAGTACTATTTCTGGGCAATTTTCTTTTCTAATTTTTCATTCTCGGGTATGGCGTTTACCGCTAGCTTCCATGTCATTTAAAAATTCAAGTTGATTACTACCCCGGCTAATTTTCTTGTAAGTCCTTCACTTAATAGATACTTCCCCATGCATGACAGCGATAGAATACCATTGAATATATTATACAAGGCGCTACACGTCTGTTTTGTATGCATTATACTTTTAAATAAAGCGAGGGCCATATAAATGAAGTAGAAATGTTCATTTGTATTTATCAAAACTCATTATCTGTTCGTATCAGAAAATATATTATAATATCACTAATAATGTCTAAAATAGTTATCTCAAGAACAACTAGCACGCGACAAGCGGCATATCGAGGCACGATGTAATTTGTCCTACTCTGCCTTTCTTGATGGAATTGCAAGAACGCGGAGCGCATGGGATAAGGTCAGCATTCGGGCATGAATATCCTTGCTTGTCGCGTCCTTTTCTAGACAAACTATAGGAAGACCTCCTCTGTCATCGAATATGTGCCGCAATCCCTCTCGCAATCCGGCCAGCTATTGCCATGATAGTGGTCATAGGGTTGACGCCGCTCGCTGTCGGAAAAACGCTAGCATCAGCATCGGCTACATACAGCCCATCGTAGCCCCAGACCTTCTCTGTCGCATCCACAACACTTGTTTCAGGTTTTATCCCCATACGGGCGGTGTCCACCTGGTGTGCGGAGTTGAACGTTGTTCTCACAGGGTCAAGTGTGGTATTCTCTAGCGAACGAAGCCATTGGGCAAAATCTTTGTCCGCTGGGCTACGGTTCGTGGCGGACTTCGAGCAGTTGAAAGGGGGNGACTCCTGGGACCGCGGGGAAGATGGCCCTGGCACCCGATACATAACACAGTTTTGCAATTGCTACGAGGCCAGTGACAATGTGCACGCGATCGAACTTGGATGGGGTATAGTTGATTACCGGGCTACCATCAACAGGTTCAGCCGATACACTGCCGGCATCTCTGTCGCGACACAGCGCGATGTGGCAGGTCATATTGCAATATTGCAATGCCGCCGTTTTGTAATCTATGCCGTTGTACTAAGGGAAGAGCAACATAGCTACATACGGCTAGAAGTAGCCCGTTAGATTCTTTTGATCATAAAACAAGCATGACTGTGAAGAAATGCTAGCGTACCTGCATTGTGGTTGACTCGATCTTGACACCATACCCTTTGCCATCTAAATCCTCAAACTCAGTCACTACGCTGGACAATATGTCTCCTATAATTTGCTAATCAGTGATAGTACTTATTGATATGCAGGACCCGGGAAATCTGACCCTCCCATGGTTTGACGTCTTCGTCCCAAGTGGCAGCAACGTTAGTGACCGGATGTAAATACAGATTCTTGCCTATGTTGACATTCTGTGAGACCGTTAGTTTGAACCTTCCGGTGCGTTAGGTATGTTAAGCTAGGGGTACATTGATACCGCTCTTCTGGAGTATCAGAGGCGTATTTAGCGTGCCGGCAGCTAGGATAACTGTCCTTGCATTCACCTTAATAAGCTGCTGAGCTGTCGGTCCAGACGCGTTTGGACTACCGCCTTCACCACGAGATTTCCATCGCCCGATTACTCCAATAGCATTCTGTGACGGCCTCTGCTGTACCAGGATGCTAGAAACATCAAAGCCTTCGATAAATTTTGCGCCGGCCTGAGATGCGGCGGGAAGCCAATAAATACTAGTACTCTGCTTTTTACCTGTGCGACATCCCCTTCCACAGTTACTGCTACAGGGATGCACGGATCGGCCAGTGTTTTGGGGGCATCTGGCCGCTCGCCATCTTAACTCGCGTGACCCTTCAAGTAAGACTTTGTTACTATGGTTCTCTTGAATGTTATCATCGCCTACTCCCACAGCCTCGCAAACACGGTCTAAGCTGTCCTGATATTTGGGGCTCTGGAAGAAATCATGACCGGTATTAGCCCAATCTTGACGGATGGACGAGGGGGTCTGAAGACTGGCACTCCAGTTCACCGTCCTGCCTCCGCCAATACACATGCCAGTTGTCACCAAGGTAGATCCATCGACGGATGCAAGACTAGCTCCTCCATGGAATATGTTGCCAAGACGATCAAGTTTCATGGGGAATTGATCGGGAAGAAAGTAGTAGCCCTTGTCTACCACCAAAACCTGGAATCCAGCTTCAGCGAGAACCTTGCCGCAGACGGCGCCGCCACACCCAGAACCGATGATGACGACATCCGTATCAATTACCGCAGGCTCAACGCTTTCATCAAATTGGAAGAATTTGAAGTCAAATATAGGCCCGGATGGCAGGTCGGCACCGTACCCTTCCAATTCAGGCTGCGTTCGAAACACCAGGCTCTTAACGTCGCTATACTTCAAGCCATATACGGAGATTTGGACGGCCCAGCCCGATGATTGGGTACAGATTAAAGCCGCTGCCACGGGCCTGAACTGGAAGACTTCGCCGTCGCCTCCGGTCGGTTTGACCAAAACGCGATGTCTTCCGAATGCTCCGGTATCGTTGACTCAGTAAGCTGTGCCGTTCCGAATATTGCGGTAGGTGCCAGGGTCTACGGCTATGCCAGAGACTCTATGGGCAACTACGCCCCGGCTCGGTTCGGACAACGGTTGCAGGATGGAGATGATCTCATTCAAGTTGCGACAATGCCTCTGGTTTACATGACGGCACTGTACGCTTCTAAGCATGTCACTCGACTTCGAAAAGGGGAGAAAATTCTGATCCATTTAGCAACTGGTGGCCTCGGTCTAGCGGCCATTCAAGTCGTACAAAATATGGGAGTGGAGGATTTTGCTACTGTCGGCACACAAGAGAAAATGGACCATCTGATCTCGAGCGGGATACCAGCGTCTCGTATATTTTCATTACGAGACCTGAAGGATATTCCTTTGCTTCTTGATGCGAGTAATAGAAAAGGGTTTGATGTTATCCTTGGTACGGCTTCCGGTGACATGCTGTATCAGTCAATCGGGCTTTTGTCCCCTTTAGGGCGATATATTGACGTTGGACGAGTCAATGTGCAGAACTCGATGAAGCTGGGCTTGGAACTTTTCCAGAAGTCCATCGCATTTTGTTCATTCGACCTTAGTAGTGTGATAGAGGCTAATCCAGACCTGGGACATATTTTCATCGACAACGAGTTCCGTGCAGGCCATCAGACCTATCAGCCCGGCCTTGCTATTCAACGTGGCGGAGCTTGACTAGGCATTCTTGCGGTTTTCCAAGGGAACGCACATAGGGAAATTAGTTATCAACTTCCAGAATCCCGATTCGCTAGTCAGAATGACTGCCCCGACTCCGTGGGCACAGTTCTCCTCGAAAGCGCAGTATCTGCTCGCCGGAGGCTTTGGGGCTCTAGGGAAATTCATCATCAACTTCATGGCGGAGCGTGGTGTTCAGTACCCTACGGTATTATCGCGTCACAAACCTGACCAATCAGGCATCTCCAGTTTTCTATCTCGACTGGAGTCTCGGGGCGTCTCGATTGATCAAGTCAATTGCGACGTGAGTGATATGGAGAGTGTCACGATGGCTATCCGGCTGTCGTCAGCGAAACAGCCTATTAGAGGTATTCTCCATACGGCTACATCATACGAGGTAGATCATCACATCTAGCGTGATGAAAAAGGATAAATTTTGCTAATAATAATTCACGGATTTATAGGCTCTCTCGTTCGACAAGCTGACAGCAAGCGAGTAGAACAGAGGCATGGCAGCGAAAGTCCTGGGGACGCGCAATTTACATGCCGCAACGAAGAACATGGTACTTGACTTCTTCATCCTGTTAACATCAATTTCTTCGTTTGGCGCACTTGCAACGCAGAGCCAATACACGGCAGCCAATAACTTTCAAGAGGTATTTGCGCGTTACCGGCGTAGTCAAGGCCTACCAGCGTCTACCATCGCCCTTGGTTTAGTGGTAGGTATTGGATCGGCTGGGACTAACCCGACAACCATCAACACGATGACGCGAAACAAGATCGTGAAGCACAGTGAGCATGAGTTCATTCAGCTTCTCGAAACTGCGTTCTTTGGCCAACCCAAGGCAACAATGAGTGCTGCTGAGCCATGGCTCGGCGCAGCCGAAGACCCGTTTTCCGCGGCAAACCTGGTGACTGGTCTCGACCCAGTCGGCATGGCACTCCAAGAACAGCAAGGAGATGCGAAGCACGGAGGTTTCATAGCTCGTTGGCAGCTGGATGCGCGCGCAAGCCACGTCATGCGCTGGTTTGAAGACGCCAAAGCGCACGCAACAGATGACGAGGGCAAAGAAGTGGATCATAAGACTGGACAGACGGACATGAGACGGGCCCATCTCCAACAGGCTTTTAATGACGCCATCGCCGCAGGACCAGAGAGCCGGGAGAGCACGGAGAATCTTGTGTCGGCTGCAATTACGAGGGCTGTTGCGGACATGGTCTTTATCGACGCGTCGAGCGTGGATGCTGGGGAAGCGGTGGCGAAGTACGGCGTCGACAGTCTCATTGCGGCAGAGCTGAGGAATTGGTTTCAGAGCGTTTTCCGTGCCAATGTCAGTATGCTCGAACTGCTGAATACGCAAATGAGTATGCGCATGTTGGCCAGCCGCATTGTTGACAATGCTTTACATAATCGATCTTAGCGAATGAATGAAATCCTCAATAGTTAGCTCGCCCAAATACATAAGAAATTCCTACATTAGATAGTACCTATCTAGATGGGTAGATGTTAGCGCTTTTGGCGTACCTGGCCCGTGCTCTACCCATGTCATCGAGGATGCGATTTTGGTCAGTCTATCGTTAAGAAAGGGACCCACGATGCTGGCTTCTGGAGAAAGGAAATAGTGTTCTTACAGTCTAATAATTTCCCGTTAAACATACAAGCCACACCAGCAACAAGGCTTCTCTTGTTCCCGTACTCTAATCGCATTTATGTTCTCCCTCTGACAAAGGGCGAGGGTGCTACTCTGCAACCAGGCTATGGCAACTATAGGAAGATTCGACTCTTGCTTGGGAGTGCGACTGGACATTGGTGAGCGGTATTTAAGGAGATAATGAAGTAGATATGCTACTATCAAGGAGAAACCCCTGAATTCAAGTAGATCCTCATAATATAGCGATCGAAACTGCACACGTCGGCATCGTGCCAGTCCGAGGCTGTACTGGTATGAGCTTGGAAAAATCAGCACCGAGGATCCCGTGCTGGTACGATATCTGGGCCAGTGCGGCCT
>JAPESX010000532.1:0-17003 GCA_029590615.1 Nemania bipapillata | reverse complement strand
GTATTAGTGTGGCTTGGTATTGGTGACGAGTCTACGACTTGGGTATTTCGTATGCTCAGGGTCATCGGATGGCTGGCATATTATCCGGAAAAGAGGCAATTTAATGATAAAGCGAGAAAGCAGATCTTGCAGAGATTTGTGAATCATCTCTATGGTAAACTCCCCCTGTCCCCACCTTGTCCCCTAACAAATGATGTACATGCTGACCGCGTCTTAGGTGATGGTAAACTATCATCTACACTGAACATACTCAAGAGGCACAGACAGGCTATACAATCACTCTGTAATAACCCATGGTTCTCACGAGTATGGACGTTCCAAGAATGCGGGTCCGCCCGTAAATGCCTTATCATGTGTGGGAAAATGAAGCTCGACTGGCCTATTTTTCTTGCATCCATATTCTACGTCACTCACGAGATAGAGGTAGAAACCCACTTCCTCATCGTGCTCAGGGAGACCACAAGAACTATACTTCATATGCCTAAAAATTCCCTAATCGGGCAGACCCATGAGTCGTTTGGAAGAATGGACAAATTCTGGGCCAGAGCGATAGGCCACCTAAATTCATCTCTCGTCCAGGATAGAGTGTACGGGCTATACTCTGTTTTCAAGGCCGGGGGGCTTGAGATCGCGGATGTTGACTATGGATTACCCATTTCAGAGATCTACGGGGACGCGGCAAAGGCTTTCATTAAAAGGGAACCCCGTGACCTCTACATACTATGCCTCAGTATTAGACCCTTCGGGTTCGACGAGCTACCTACGTGGACCCCCAATTGGATCTCAGGCCACCCACACATTTTAGAAAGCATGCGCCCCCTGGTTGACTGCACGGGATACGAATTCTTCATGGGGGAGGCTTACCATGCAAGTGGAAACAGTGTCGCGGCTCTTCCCAAGGCTCATCCCTCGAGTGAGCTTCAAGTAAGGGGTATCGTCATTGGGAAGGTCTCTCGTAGAATTGTTTCATCTTCGGCGGCAGAACCACCTGAAACCGCGCGGTTGAAAGCTAACACCTTTGCCTTCACCCAAGCATGTCGTAATTTTGCGTTAGAGCTCAGCCAATCCAACCTCGACGGCATATACAAGGACCCCTCTAGCCTACAACGAGCGTTATCGCTAGCTACAGCTTTCCAATATACTGCATACGGGCCACTCGACGAACACGCTCTATTACAGATCGACTTCTGGTTTGTACTCTGGTTCAGTATTTTCAACTACCCCGATTGTGGTGAATTCTCGGCTCGAGACTTGAAGGCAGTGGCAGGACTAGATCATCAGGGACCGGTGGGAGAGGAAGAAATCCTGAAGATTATCGAACGAGTGTTAGATACGGGTAGGATTGAAGCTTCGCGCGGGATCTTGTCAGATGAGGTTTACGCTCGTCTCGTATTGGTGTCAAAGTTTCACCAATCAGCCTGCTGCCAGCTGGCGAACTGGGCCTTTCTGTTTCTGGATACCGGCCACATTGGTAGAGCATACTTCAATAGCAAGGAGAATGACCAAGTGGTGCTCCTCGCTGGCTCAGATGTCCCTTTCTTACTTCGAAAGGTTGAAGGTCGAGACTGCCATCAGGTCGTTGCGCCGGCCTATATTCATGGCGTTATGGACGGGGAGCTCTGGCCAGACGATAATGAATCGGGCGTAAAGGATATAACGCTGGTCTAATACTAAGGAAATAGATTATCTAACTACATATATAGTACTCACAGTTACTCTCGAATACCTATGGTACGTCTTTTTAGAAAAGATATCTATTCAACCTCGGAATCCACTATGCCAGCCTTCCACAACAATCGACTCCATTTCTCCATATCCCGATGACTAATGGGGCTCACTTGCTGTAGTAGGGTGGATCTAGCGGCGGCATTCTCGGTCGCCCATTGCGAGAATACCTTATCCATAAGCTTCTCTTCGTAGAAGCCGATGAGGCTCGAAGCCGGGTTTATATTCGCCAAGCCACTCCCAGATTTCACAGCGTTGAGGTCGTCAACCGAACTCTGGAGGCTCGTTCGCCACTCTTGGCGCGAGACAACAGAAACCGAGCTATCAATACCGTTCTTCAGCTTGTCCACTGTTTGCAAAATGGTAGGTAAGAGATCAGCCTAGCTTGTGTGCTGTAGATTCGTCAGGTGGCAAACTTGGGCATAAGTGGGTTGACCGAAGTTTGAAGTAGCCCAGCTCTATCACAGTAGCTCAACTACAGCATCTGCTAGTAGGTCGATTGGGATCGATCCAGTCGACGTCCTTTACTTCGCCAGCATCATAGTCACCCAAGGAGTCGGCTAGCGCTCCAGGTTCGCGGACCCTATGATTAAGCGTGGTATCCATTCGTTAGGATTCCACCGTCCTGGACTGCGGCTAGCAGTACAAACTTGACCAATCCGCGCTACAGAGACAGATATTTGGAGTGTTTTGACGGCGTGTGCAAGCATGCGCTTAAATACTCTGTCTAGAAGCAGGATGTTGTCCAAAAAGATCACTCGAGTGAAAGTAAAACATAAGAAGAAGGATGTAAAAGAATCAACAGCGTGTGGCATTGATATGTGCACAGGGATTTAAGTCATTTTCGTGGTTTATGAAAAAAGGAAAAAAACATACAACACCAGGGATTCGCTGGTCGTCACCGACCCAACTACTAATCTGGCGGTATCTGGCTTAGCTATGGGGGAGCGGACGGGACCCCGCGTTTTCCAGATCCTATGGTCGTATGTGCTAGATCATCTTGTAGAACCAGATTATATCTTGAGCTAGGGTTGCTGGTCCTGTGCCGGGCGTGCATGGGGTACTCCTTGCTGGCACCGGCACCGGCACCAGGACCGCCGCCGCGCCGTTCCGCTTCCTCTGGCACTAGCTGGGCCAGGTGTGAACTAGCGGCATAGCTGCCATGTGTGTCGTGCTCGGCTCCTCGCCCGCCATCTAGGTCGGCGGGATGTACTAGGAAGGTCTCTAACTCAGGGGATCAGTTGAAAACAGGTTGATACGACTCCCGGTAAATTTTGATTTGTTGAACGCTAGCTCAAACGTGTCCTCAGTCCGAGCATCAAGTACAGCACCTGCTTTCTTGCGAAATCTCATATACTGAAAGTCTTGTGGGTAGACGAGGGGGAGCACCAGAACCTGCATATTATCACCTACGGATGATAGGGATGTGTAACCGTCTGAAGGCAACAGAGACATCGTCCTAGCACATTGCAGAATAAACTCGTGTTTGTATATGCATGGTTCTAGAATCCCGGTAGGACCAGAAGTATGACAGACAAATGCCCCCTATCTCCTGTTGCTTCGTCAAGAACCCCTTGATAGGGATATGGCTTGGAAGAGTAGTTCATCAAGTGCTCCATCTCTCCAGTTTGATGGAGTCGAATCGGCCCCATCTTCAGTACCTCGTCTACTATAGGCAGGTCGACCCCGCTACGAGATATCAGTATACTGTAGGCTTTCTAGCAGTGCCAAATGGGCCACAAGATGTTATGTGGGCTGGTGAGAGACAACCGTCATATTGCTGTCAATCTAGGACCACTCGACTCTCATATGACTTCTTACTTTGTATTCAACGTTAATCGCCCCAGCGACGGCAAAGACATGGCGCAAATCATTGGGCCTGACATATGCGATGGTAGGCGTTTGAGCTTCTTCGCCGCGCCCTATACTATCTGGTTCTCAAGCCACTACGCGACTCCATTTGTTGCATTTCTTAATTGGGAAAAGGGGGTGGGCTTAAACCCATGAGCATAATCAGTTAGGCCAATAGGATATTTCCCATTCAGAGAGTCAGGTTACCTTGCTGCAATATCATCAATAGCGTTTTACAAAAGGCCATGCTCTTCGTCGCGAGCCATAGTAAATAATGTCATCTCTTAATATAAGTAATGTGCCCACTTCTCAGTAACCTTGAATAAACAGCAATCAAAGACAGGTATTGAGTACGTATAAAGGGGTTACAGAAGTAAATATACATAAATAAGTGTTTGAGTAGTTAGTAGAAAATGACAACCCGACTATCACCGATGGACTGAAAGAAATCATGTATTAAGTCTGGCCATGATGTATATCTACATCTTTCTACTCCCTGTACTGCTAGTCATCCAAATAGGGTCGTTATCACCTTTTGGCATAGATGTCTTACTACCTGCGGTAAGTTTTAAGATTGTGTCTGGTTGCTCGCCATCACACCAAAATCTAGACATAACACCGTGCAAGCACACCTAGGCGGCGTTACAGTTTATAGAATAGGACAAGGGTGTATGTTTCATCTATCATGAGAACTTATGCTGGCCTTTCTCGATGCTAAATATTTGCCGCATATGCTTATATGTGTTCGCCTGGCTATTCAGTGGCAAGCCACTGATATCTGCCTCATTCATCTGTTTCTTCTTAAGAGGGTGTAAGATTCTAAAGGTCTCAAAGAGTTCATCGAACATCGTTAACAGTTAGACTCCCGGCCCGTACCAGAATCTAGAGTCTTAAAAAGTCCTGAAGATGCTGAGTGGCAATAGAGCCTAGAAAGCCTCATTATTTTCATTTGTTGTAGTGAGTCTCAGCCTATGCCTCTGTAGACAGTAGTAATACTATTAGTCTTTGCGCGTCCAACGTCATGCGAACAACCACCAATGGGGAAGATTGGCACATATAAAGTGGCACCCTCTAATTACGGTATGGACCGGTGGCGAGGATTAAAAGTCTTTTTTTATACGGCTCTATAAATATCCCACTTTCAAGCACCCAGGATTTTATTATCTAATAAACTGCAGCCTGAGGGAGTGCGGTTGTTTATCAACTATAGGCGCAACTAGTGAAGAGCTCGTTAGCTATAATTCATGAATAAGCCTACTCATATCGATATTAGTATTTTAAGCCCGCTTTTTATGTGGTTCCAGCAAGCTGAGAAAACCTCTGGGCGCTGCTCGCTTCGCAAAATCCAAACAAGTGAGACGGTCAGCCAGAGTATTAGCCGCATACACTATACATGCCACGAACTGATCACCCCACTGTGACACACGCAGGCTTATTAGTCTAGTGCAGGAATCTGTGTAGGTGTCAACTAGGGCCCATAGCTGAATATTATTATATTACTGCAATGCTAACATGTACCCCTCCCGTAACTTCACGTCACATGAGTCTATATCGAAGACTTCAACCTAGTATTCCACAGTGACATAACAGCGCAATATTGACGAAGATGGCCAATGACACATCCAAATCCCAAAGTATCCTCGCGGAGATCCAAGCAGCTGGCGTGGCATACGCGGAGAATACAGTGGGTGCGCGTGAGAAGCTTATGAGCTTGAGCCGCGACCTGATCTCTACCCTGGAGTTACCTTGCGAGTCGCTCATGCGAATCGGATGGGCAGAGGTATATTCAGGAGGTTATCTGGTCAAAAAATAAGATGCTGATAAAATATAGCCCGCGCTGGCAACGGACTGCCGCATCGCCGTTGACCTGGAGATATTCAGCCACTTGAAAAGGAGTGGCAGCGCTGGTCTCACTGCTGAGGAGCTAGCAGCAAAGTCCAATGCGAATGTGACCCTAGTTTGTAAGTTAGAATGCCCCATTGAGAGATCGGGAAGGAAAGCAGCTGACTCGGTATGGCCATAGTGAGAATGATGAGACACCTTGTTGCAATGAACATAGTCGGCGAGAAAGGCAAGGATACCTATTACGCTACCCCTTTAGCAGAGGCTCTTGCGGAGCCTAAATATAGGGATGGCATTATCTTCAAGTCAGTGAAACCCAGCCCACAAAGGCACTGGAAGAATCGCACATGGTGTACCTCGAGCTCTCTTGTCATATCTTCTTACCGTGCTCAAATTCTAACTTCTAAGTATACCCCAATAGTTATGATGTGGCTGGCACGTCGTTCCGATATTTGCCCGAGTACCTCAAGAAAACCGGTTACAAGCTCCCAACAGAGGCGACAGATGGACCGTTTCAGGCTGGACATAAAACAGATTTATCCCTCTACTCCTGGCTAGACCAGACGCCCCCTTATCTCCAAGCCTTCAACAGCTATATGTCAGCCTACCGAGCTGGAAAGCCGTCGTGGCTCGACCCCGGATTCTATCCGGTCACTGAACGCCTCATCAATGGGTTTGACCCCGACTATAGCGAGGTTTTCCTTGTTGATGTTGGTGGTGGTAAGGGTCATGACTTGCGCGAGTTGATGGACAAATATCCCGAGATTCCCGGAAAGCTTGTTTTGCAAGATCGGCCATCCGTCATTGCCACCGTCACAAGTGACGCGTTCGAAGCGTCGCCTCACGATTTCTTCACTGCTCAACCAGTCAAGTACGCTCGGGCATACCATCTTCACTCAGTTCTCCACAACTGGAACGACGATGACTGCGTCAAGATCCTGCGGCAGCTGAGGCCGGCCATGAAGCCCGGGTATTCTCGGTTGCTTATCAATGATATCGTCATGCCTCGCCGAAATCCCACGTGGCCGGCTACGTCCATGGACCAATTAATGCTTGTACTCAACGCTGTCCAGGAGCGCACCGAGGCGGACTGGGACAAACTATTCAAGCAGGCGGGGTTCCGCCTAGTCAAGGTATACAGCTATGAGCTTGGCCAAGAGAGTTTGGTTGAAGCAGAGCCCGATGGGGAGCAGCCATGAGAATAGGTGACAAATGTTTACAGATCAGGCATGATGGGGCGATAGAGTCGTAGTATAGTGCCTAAATAGTTTGCGCGAATATCATGGAAAAAGAAACTCTGCTGTATTGCTTAGTCATGAATAGATACCAAAGTTACTGCTTGATAGGTCAACGTTCGTCCGGCAGTAGGTAGTTCCGATGACCTGCATACAAAAGGCGAGCTAAGTGTCACGGAACAGGAATGCAACGCCATACCACAACACCACAAAAGTAGAATGTTGTCAAGTTGGGAACTTGACCATTTGCAGTCACTTATATGTAAGGCTCACGGTTAGGACCGTGACACTAAGTGAAGAGAAGTTCACATGTATTAGAAACATGACGCGCAAGGGGAAGCGGGATGGCATGCAAGAAGCCCAATTTCAACTACGAAATCAGTATCGATTAGATAACCTATGAACAAAAGAATTGTCAAGTACAGTTTGTCATGATAGTTATACAGCTATCTATGGCTTATATATGCCTCCACGCGTAGTTGTTAGTTAACTCTGTATTTTTCTGGAACTCCGGCAGAAGCAAATGAGTATTCTGTATAGGTATCCAGGGTGACTTACGATTTGAAAGTCCCATGCAAGCAATAGCATCACTTATCCCGAAAATTCAAATGCCTAGGTCATTGCCGTAATTAAGATGTGAAGGGCGGCCGGCGTCGGTTTGAGCTTCAACATCGACCACCACTGGACTTATTAGATTAATTAAAGAGCAAGACTGCAACAGTATTTTAGGATACTAACGCGCATAGAATGTCATCGAAGGGGGACCTTAAGTCACTTGGACCTTGACATGACATTAGATTCCGTCCCACCAAGCAAGCCGTCTCCTTTCCCGATGCGTGTCACATCCAGAACTCAGAAATTCCTTCTTTTTATCTCACTTCTAACAGATGGTATTATACTGCTTGAAATTAGCAGCAACTCCATACCCTATTTATTCTGAATCTGAAATTAGCCCGGACATGGGTACTATTATTGACTCCAAGAGATCAAATAATGGCATCTTCCACTTCATTCCTGATAAATGGGACTCATGCGCTAAACTCATGCGTGTCGACCGTCAGCCTGGGTTCTGGGCGTTCTACTAGCACTACCTGATCGGCCTTGGGTTTGCACTCAATGCCCAGCCATTCTCCATCGACGTCGACCTAAAAACTCTTTTCTTCCGGTTCACCTACCTGAGCCTTTAGACAACTGCCTCCCGCAGCATTACTTGTGCTTTGAAAGAGAATCAAGACCAATATTTCGGTCGTCGGGCCTCGCGTTATCGGATGAAGCCCATTCTGAAAGGCGCGGCCACCAATTTTCAGGCTTATGTCTTCACCACTATACAGATCGCCATGAGGGCTTATATCTATTCCCAATTCGGAGGTTCAGTTATAATGCATACTTCAATTAATGGGGTGCTGTTGTTTGGCTATCCTCTACCTAAGTATTTTACAGATTTGCTGTTACACTTTCGCGATCCCGAAGGCAAAGCTCCGTGAAGAAAACTATACCTATATTTTGTTAAATGTCCTAATGGACCTCCCTAGTCCTATTCTAGCGGTGTCAGCTGAGTACCTAGTGCAGATCCTCAGTGACCAAGCTTGCTAGGAGTTTGGTAGGTACGGGACGATCAGCCTTACGGTAATTACCCCACCTAGTTGCATACATTACCATGTTTTGATTGTTGCTTTTTTTCCCGCGTCTTACCATCTTCAACTGTCGCGCTGGCAGCTAACAAAACATAACAGAGCGTCACCCGACCGGGCCACCGAATCCTGTTGCTTCTTCATCATGTCTCATCTATCGATTCGTGGATGGATTCAATCCTTGGAACCTAGACCTGCTAAACGCAGGCATTGTGATCTCGACGACCACCGCGACGATTCTGGCGACGACTTTACTCACCCATATCACACCCCGAACACCTCCTCGCCGACCAACAGCAGCGTTGACACGCCACGAAACACGAGAGGACGGGAAAGAGCATGGTCGCCTTCCGAACGCCCAAGGACAACAAGTCCAATCAGATCGCGACTTGACCTGCAACGGCTCGAAAAGCCGGTGCACATCAGCGGGCTAGACGACGATATTACAAGCGTTTTGCCTGCCGACATACAGTCCTTGTATACTCAACTGTACGCTGGTCAGCTCCAAGCTTCTGTTGTTGTACCAATTGAGGTGCGCTCAAAGGTTTTTGGTCAAACGTCGCCCGATTCTGGGCTAGGGACAACTGCACCAGGCCCCGTGAAGACTGCTGCAGCGGAAGCAGTCCTTTCGAGAATACGCGATATACGCCACGAGGCAGTACTCTCTACAAACATGCAGCGGCACGAGTGTGCTTGGAACAATTTCGTACACACCCCGCTCCTCAACCTCGCATTTAACTCACAGCTGGAGATATCCAAACCAGATGTTGTGTCAGTTCGTTTCGAGCCCTTTACGTCTGTCTCCATCGCACGCGACTCTGTCCCACGCCTACAGACATCACCTACAGGCAGTGATGTCGGCTCTGTCCTAGCTTGGTCGCTGTCACATGAAGGTAAGGGTACAAGCCAATTAGGTGATTTCAATCCTGCGGAGATACGTACGAGTAGCGACAATAGGAAGGTCGACTATGTAGCAGTCCTCGACATTGCCGATAATACTTCACTAAAACAAACTATTGATCGTCTTATTATGTCTTCCTGGGACGGCAGCCAGCCGCATGTTAATCAAACACTATATCCTTCAGTCTCTCATAGTCCTATTGGCTTATATATTGAAACTAAAACTACATCGGCATTACGAGACCCTTTGCTGCAGTTGGGCATATGGGTCGCCGCTTGGCATAAGCGCATGACCGAGCTCCGCGCATTGCGCCTACAACGAGATGTGCGAGTTGGCACATCAACCCCAAATAATCCTCGTCTCGTATCGGTTCCTTTAATTATAGCTACGGGGCACGACTGGGACGCATATTTGGCCTGCGACGAGGGCAACTCAATTAGAATACGTGGCCCTCTGCGTATTGGCGGGACTTCGACAGTCTTGCAAATATACGCCTTATTGGCGTCTCTAACCGCCATCAGAGACTGGATCAAGACAACGTACTTCAAAAGTATTGCAGAGTGGTTTATATGCGAGTCGTAACACCAACAGGTTAGACTAACTAGCTAGATTCTCTGCTTTATATCATACGGATAGAAAATTAGTCGGCATTCTTATTAATAGTTACATCAAACATGTGTAGTTACAAACCGCTATATGATACGATTCGGCTTTATTTGATTCGTTCGGTGTTACTGCCATCGAGTGTGAATTTAACTGAAGCGGAGCCTGTGGACTAGAGTGACGATAGTGTGGGGAACGGGGAAGTACGAGGTTGGTCTTCTGAATCTCCGTCTAAGTCAACTAGATCATCTGTGCCTGTGTCTGTTTCACTGGTACTATCTATCATCCACATCATCGTTGTGATCGACAACTTCTTCGCTCCCTCCGTCGCCTTCAGTGCTGTCCGATCTAGCTGTATACATATAATATAGCTAATATTGTCAGAGTTGCTTCTAATATAAGCTTTAGCTTTTATATATTATATATTTTATTATATTTAGTTCTACTAATGGTTACGGTATTATGGCTAGTGATGTGGCTATGCTGGCAGCAAAGACGGTAAATAGGTAGCTTATATAATAAGTATTCCCGGCAGACCAGGAATCCTGCCCACTAATCTATCGAACCTTTCACCCTTGTGCAGCACTTCACAAATTGATGCCTCTAATGCCGGCGTTCGGTCCAGAGCAAAACGACTGTTCGTACGTTTGTATAAGCAATAGTCTCGACCCGTCGGGCCTTCCAGCCGGATATTATCTTCAAACTATAAATCTATTAACCTGCACGTAAAGGCGAATTTAGGTTATTCTGTATGGATATTTTGAAATTATATTAACAGTCTTTTTTCAACTTGGACTTCATAGATTTAATAGCTCTGATGCGTATGAAGCACTTGGCTACCTGCTATACAAAATCAACTCCACACCTTTGTAAAAGTAATCGTTTAACAGGCGAATTTAGCTACTTTGTTGCATGAGAAGACGAGACCCAGTGACTTCAGGTACCTAGGTCTCATGGCTTATCGTCTAAAATTACATCATTTCGTCCATTTGTAATAATTTTGCAGTTAAAGTTCTACTTCTTCTTGTTCCGGCAGATCGACAACTTCGTTAACCTTGTCGCTTCTTCGGGCAAGGACCGAACGAAATCACTAAGTCAACCACTTTACAGACCTAGCTATACAGACTTGTACAGATTTTTCTAACTATACAGCCCTTTAAGCTATCTAGCTAACTAAACCCCTAGCCAGTCCAGACCTTGTACCTAGCTTAGGACTCTGGAACAGACCTAATATTCCTGTCAGAGTTAGAATGATGGAACCGTAACGGACAGTACGTTAGGAGGGCGGTATCAAGACTTGGCACTTTTAATATGAGCCTAGGGGTAGTGGCCTACATACCTACGGGGCAGGTAGTATGACGAGGAATCTACAATTCCCCTTATCTTGCAGTCAATAAATACCGTGAATAGACGTCCTATACGACTAGTATGCCTGGCCTGCGGCTAGCTATCCTACCTGCGAATCTATCGAACTTTTTACCATTATGAGGTACCTTACGGTTATAATTAGATAATATACGATAGAGTATATACAGTAGATACTATTAGTTTCTAGGTTTTTAAGAATTAATCAAAGTTTATAGGATAGTTGTATTTAATATAAACATATATATATATAACTAATAGCGATTTTATAAGTGATTTTTACACCGGAGGTTAATAAATACCAGCGCTATAAACTTCTACTACGTACATGTCGGTCTACTGCCTATATAATAATAATAAGCTTAAAAAGTTATTCTATTATTAAGCTTTATTAAACTTTAGCTTTTGTTTTTCCTTGATTTTGTTTATGGTTTTGTTTACCTCGTTGTCTACATTTCCCTACTGTCCACCTCCCCCCAGCGGAACCTTATATGGGGTATGTATGTAACCTATGTCTATATATTATGGGGCGATAGGTAGCTTAGTCTCCACCAATCCTTTCCCTTCATCCCACACTATACAACGGCAATATATCCAGTCTACCCTACGTGCTCCTTGTACACTCAATCTTGACAACATATAATTTCAACACAATCTATTATTCTAAGACAAGCTATCACTATCAAAATGGTTGTCTCCGACTCAGAACCTTCTATTAAGCTGCAGAGTAGGAATATTCTCCGCCGAGCTCGGGAAATGCAGGCGCAATTAGAAACATTCGGAGAGCATCTTGCTACTGTGTATAATGGCTATTTTCAAGAGTTCCCACAGCGCTTGCATATCCCGCTATATAACGACCTTGTTACGGAAATTGCACTCCTAGAGAAGGAGATGGGCTCTGATGACCCCCTATCTTCGCATAGAATTTCGTCATCCAACCTTCCATACTGGCATGCTGTATGGGATGTTGCAAAGAACTCAAAGGATATTGTCAAGTTACGACATCCGGTCTTTAGTGGCCCATTTAAACACCGTATCTTGGCTCCCGGCATCCGAGTCAGGGATATCGTGAGCTCGGGCGGATCCGAGCCCAAGCGCAAACAATTCCGGCCCTCTATGCGCATTGACGTTATTTGCGATGGAGGGTTGTCTTGGTACAAGGTCTCGACCCTTACGAACAGGAGACTTCTGTTTGATATGGCAAAGGAGGCAATGTACTGTGGTGACAGCGATGACAGCGACTCCGCTGAGGGAGTCGCTCAGAACTTTTCCGATGTCCCATTGGTCAAATTAGCCCTCAGCTTGAAGATGATAGCACAAGGACACCAGATCCGGAATACATCCCCAACCCCAAACCTTGTCTTGCCTCGCGTGTTGGAGGGGGAATGCGCAGAGGTCGATAAGATCGTGAAACTCTGTCGAGATCTCGGCGTAAATGTTCTTTGCCGTGGTGCATTGACTCAACCACCGCCGTTCTCCAAGGGTCTACTCTACAAAATGGTACCAAGCCCAAAGCGGCACATCACTGAAGAACTAAATATCGATACTTCAGTTTTAGTAGCCCTGGCATCCGATATATCCCATTTCCAAGTCACAAAAGAGTCATGGCTAGGGCAGTCTCAGAAAGATCACGTGGACCTGGAAGCCACCGATCCCCTTATGCCAAAGCTATGCTCTCTGTTGAGCAACCATGCGCTCGTATGCACACGAGAAGCGGCAAATGCTCTCGCCCGAATCGTGCATACTATGGGGACCGCCACAGAGAACGCCCGCGCACACCTCCTCTTAACCCCTGAGGAGTCGATGACTTGTGAACAAAGGGTCATAGAGTTTCGCGCTCTGTCAATTCACGGGGAGGAAATCCCTTTGAGCCTGCAGCTGCCGATCAGAGTTGTAGACTTCGAAGGCGGTCCGACTGAAACTGGCTCCCAGAACCTTTCCAATGCCCCTGTCTACGATCATCTAGAGGTTTTACCCCAACCCGGGAGATCTGTATTCTCATTTGGCTGGGCCAAGAATATCACCACAGTAACCTGTAATACTCGTAAGTAGATTGCCAATCCATACCCCTATCCTTCCGATAACACCGACTGCTACTCACCCTCTACTATCCCCTGTCTATCTTCTTACTTCGAATCGATACACGGTTACTAATACTTATCACAGTGGCAGTTAAGCAGCTAGAAAAACGGTTGGAAGAGCTTCCGTCTTTGGACCCATCAAAATGGCCCTCGATCTGGGCATTTTCGTCCTCTAGACCGCTTGTTGGAGTGCGCAAGGGGAGCGACGAACCACGCCTGCGAAAACACATCGGCGACTGCCGCTCACACTGCGTCTGTGGTCTCAACGAATTTAGTAAGAACTGAGTTCTTCATGCTACATTCTATAAAGCACTATCTAGATGGCCCCATCACAACCGCTCTCCAACAAGTACAACTTCATCAAGATCCAACATGATCCCAGTACAGCTCTCGAGTCTTATGTTTCACTTGTTATGCGTGATAGCCGATTAGACTCTCATCAAATGTCTGCCAAACCTCGAGCACAGTCTGCAGGTGTTTAAGCGCAAGCGGCTGACCCTCGAACCTCGCCATCGTGCACGCCGTGTTGACGGCGTTCGCAATCTCTCGGCCGTTAAGCTCGGAGTTGGCTAACTGATCCACGGCCTCGTTGGCCTTGATGGAGGATTGGTTCGCGGGGACGTTGCCGAGATAGCGCAGCCAGATCTGGCGGCGCACATCGTGTCCGGGAGGTGTGTATCCTAGCGCGAGATGGATTCGCGACTTCATCGCTTTATCGAACGAGTTCACCCGGTTCGTCGTCAGGAAAACGATGCCGCCGAAGTATTCCAATTCTTTCAGGAACGCTAGGAGACAGGGTTAATATCGGTGTACAACTTCTCGGTATTCTGAAGAGATAAGAAGGAGAAGGGGAAGAAAAGGGGAAAAGGGGGAGGGGGTAAGAGGAAAAAGGCATGTATGTATGGACAAAACGGCTAGGAAGAGGGGATGATTTACTCGCAACTAAGGCGTTTCGATCGGAGCTGTTGTCCGTTCGTGCCTCTAGGAACACATCAGCTTCATCAAGGAGTACGACCGCTTGCCAAATAGTGGCATATCGGAGGACTGTCTTCAGCTCCTTCTCAAAAGCTCGCGTCCCAGATAGCATACTGTACGATATCAAGTCAGCATACAAGAACGAAATAGTATGGCGTTCAATAACTTACCTAGACTTCTGGTTGAGTTCTCCAACCGACGTAGTCACCAGGGCTTTCTTAGAAGCCTCAGCAGCGACTTCTGCCGTGAGTGTCTTACCCGAACCGGGTGTGCCGTGCAGGAGGACCACGAGGCCTTTGCCCTTCTGCTGGGTCTGGTCCCGGGGGTTCTCGGAGTATTTGTGCGACGTGACTAGCGAGCGAAGCAGGGTTTTCTCCTTGTCGGGGAGGACGAGAGAGTCCCAGGTATTGGGAATCCATCCTGGGTCCTGGACATTCTCGACGAGAAGACGAACCCACTTCTTAAGGCCGAGAGAGTACCCCNAGAGTAAAGGGGGGGCAGAGCCACGGCTTTGGCTCAGCGAGCTTGATCTTGATGTGGCTCATCCGTTGCTCCTCTCCAAACGTCTTGCGGTCTAGTATAACTCTCCCAGTCTCGGTGTATGGCAGCCATACTCCGCGAAACTTGCAATTAGAGAGGTCGTAGAAGTCGTCTGGCGGTGACTTGAGCCATTCGGCCTGGCCGTTATACCTGCATGTTGAGCCGTCCTTGAGCGCCAGGAACTTCTCTCCTCGCGCCTTTAGGCGACGTTCGAGAGAGTCCCCAATTGGTGCGAACTTGCGTGGGTACACCTCGAGCCCCGTGATAGAGGTGGGGTTCTCCTGGGGGAATACAACCCTCTGCCACAGTTTCATAACGTGTGCTGCCTCGCCCAGAATGCTACCGTTGTGGTCCGTATACACGGCATGGATTTCTAAATAAGCGCCCTCGTCTGGGCTCTCTTCATAGACAGCCTTTTTGCATACGAGGAGCCATGGCTCGCCCATGGATTCTCGGTACAAGATGTCTCCGGGGCGGTAGATGACCCAGGCATTCTTGAAGGCGATCTGACCCTTCTGGATCATCTTGATTGCCTCGTTACGATCCGCCTTGAGCTCGTGGTCCATGAACTCAAAGAGCAAATCCATGTGATCACGCCCGTCCGTGTTGCACAGAGCTCGGCGGTACTCGTCCAGCTCGTTCCAGTAGTGCACCAACATGGTGAAGGGACTTTGGAGGTTTAGGGACGAGGTGAAGTCAGATGCCACGGGCTCATAAGAGCGAATGACATCACGGAAGGCCTTGAGGATGTATGGGGAATTGACGGTCAAGGTGGTCTTCTTGGGCTTGTCCTGTGAGAAGCTCCTCTTGATCACCAAAGCGTAGGTGCCGTCATCGCTCTTGTTTTCATACTCGGCAAAGGGTTCAGGGACATGTTCAGACTTGGGCATGCCATCTTTGATAGCTTCATGGTATGCCTTGAACTCGCACTTGAGGCCAATATTCTGGGCTGGCGATGGGGCGGCTGGCAAGGTCGCGTGCGTCATGGTTAAAGATGTGAATAATATATTGAGAATAGGTGAAGATGAGAGAGGCTTGTTGTGTGGTTGTCAGGTTCATGTTGCAAGCACAACAGAAGCCGACCACGGCCATATTTATATTCATCGAATTGCTGACCACAGCATAGTAACATCCCATAATGGTCCTGTCTGACAAACACAGCATCTGTGGGCTGTATCGTCGTTTCTGCGTGTTGATAGTACACAGCTTGATGCCAAGAAGCTTTGGGATTGGCCTTTCTCTGACCTACGGGGGTATCCACCCCTACCTTTTCTTGCCCACCCTGTTGTATATCCTTGTCGATATCCCTGCGCTTACCCCTGCCCTGTATTTTAGCCTTACCTAGTCGAGGTATGTTAAGTAGTCGTAACGGCGGCAGACTTATCACATCTGATACTCAGGATTCTTGAAATAGAGGGGATGTAACTCCCTGTAGCTAAGGATTTATGATAATAAAAAGACGGCAGTGTCACAGATAGACAGTTGCATGGACTTGCAGGTGAAGCCTGGGAAGATTTGAAAAAGAGGGGCTCGGCAAAGAACTCCGTCCAATCATAGCACAAGTCGATCACTTGGAGTGGCCGAAGGAGATGTCCGTAGAAACGACTACGTAGGTAGTCTCCGTTGAAAGCTGTAAATAGCTCCCCTAGCAATCAAGGGTATCTCGATGCGGTATCTCTTAAGACGGCATTTACTTTATCTGCCTTTGGACTACGAATATCGTTGTCTCAGCAAATTTGTGAGATGCTAATATCGAGAGTACAAGTAGGTAGGTAAGGGGCAGTCTAAATACACACCCAGGGAGGTTTAATTAGAAGCAGTTAGCGGGTCATTTTGCCAGGGTGGACTACTCTGTACGGGTTCTAACAATCTACGAAAAAAAAGCGGAGAAACACACACCACAGCTCGCCTCATGATATACAAGTAGCATAGCACTGTTAGTCTAAAAACATACACAGCCAATAGAATATTTCGCCAAGGCCTCAAGGCAACCAAGGAGAATGGGATTTGGAACCCACATGAGGCTCAGCATACTGCAACCATACCAAGGTAGGTGAACTGCATGCTCTGTCTCTAGCCTATTGGCCTGAAGGCAGCAATCATTCCTCCACCGTTAATCAATAAGCCCTCGTGATGACTCGAGAGCACGACCCGCCTAACTACCTAGGTAGGTAGTTTTGACAATAAGAGTGTTAAAAGGCTGCCAAACAAGGCGTTCCGCGGGATGCACTTGGTGGCTCCCGGCATGGACGCA
>JAPESX010000531.1:0-17009 GCA_029590615.1 Nemania bipapillata | reverse complement strand
GTCAAGGCTGGCGCGGGTGGTGGTGCGGCGTCGGCGGCTCTCCTGCAGGAGAATGCCACTCTTAAGGAAACGGTGGTGGGCCTCGAGCGTGAGAGGGATTTCTACTTCAGCAAGTTACGGGACATCGAGCTGTTGATTCAGCAAGCTGTTGAGGAAGATCCAGAGCTTGAGAAGCAGGAGGACGGCCTCATCAAGCAGATCCAGACGATATTATACTCGACCGAGGAGGGATTCGAGATCCCGGCCGAGGGAGAGGCGCTGGATGACCAAGAGACATTCTAAGCTGAGGTCCGGCAATACTCGCTAGCAGAGAAGCAAGAACGTATAAAATAATGAACGGCGTGACGAGGTAATACAGAGGAAGAGGGGGAGAGGGAGCTGTATAAGAGTACGGAAGGGCCTAAGGTACGCGTTGTCAGTTGTCAGGAGAGCTATGCAAGAGACAACAACTATGCCAAGGCATAGGAATGGCTTCAACGTTGGGTTGTCGGAACAGAAGTCGATGTTGTGAGGAAACCACCCATATCTCAACCTAGTGTTTCTACTCCACGAGGGTTAGGTCGATATATGCCGGAATATGAACACAAACACAAGAAGAAGAAGAGTAGATGATGAAGGGTCTTCACATTTCCTTTTATTGTGCTCTACCTTGGCACCAATTCCATTTTATCTTCCTACCCGTTTCCTATCTTGTTCCTTGAGATTCCGTTCTAAAGCAGGCTACAGAGATTGGTTGGGTCACCTATGACAACATGGTACTAGACATACAAGCGTATAGGCACTGGCTGATGGCGTATATCTGTTCTCAATTCTCCTAGGGCGACTTTCCGCTACAGAATAAATAGGGAACATATGCATATGTAAGGGACCCAGAGGCTAAGTAGGTATGTACCTACAGGACCCAGAAGTGCGCCTGTACGTAAAGTAGGCAGGTAGGGTATATGTAGGTAGGTACGGTAAAGAGTGGGAAATGGGCACCGGATAACGGACCTACCCGTTCCTAACCTATCTACCAACCCAAATACTGGGCGAATACTAAGGAGCAGGAGTAGGAGCGGCAACATTAAAGTTTGCCAGCGCAAGAGAAATAACTCGACGTTGCAGGCTGCGTGTTTTTTCCTAGCTGAGGAGGACATCCATCTTATCTCATCTCATCTCACCATCAGCCACATTACTCAACCTCATGACTGCACATCCTCATGACTACAATACCTCACGACTACGCTACTACGCTACTACACTACTATACACTTCCAGCTCTGCAACTTGACCCGATAATTCCCTATTGATTAACCGTCTATGATCCTTTGCAGAGGTTTATTCATGTTCCTCGTCCTGTCTACGAATTCCTTGCTCAATACCTGCACTCGCTAATCCACATGTTGTCTAAGCCTGCTGCTATGTGGTGATGCGATTCTATATAATATTGAGCTTCCAATGACATCAGAAATATACAATCGAACCCACCCACAGAACATAGCACAATGGCCCCAACACGGCACCAAAGCAATAGCGTGAGACCCCGTCCTATGAGGGGAAGATGCACTCGATCGAGCTCACGCTCGCGCGAGGCGACTAACATGCAGGCTCAGACACCACTCAACCACAGACCATCTCATCGACAAGACCTATCAATTACAAAAAGGAAGATGAGTTCAAATCAGAAAGATACCTTCTACTATCGTCCGGCCCATAAAGTAGTCCTACCACAACGCAGTTCTTTACGTCGTGCGTTGCGTGATAGCCTGGAGCTATCTCAACGAGCTGTACAGCTCAGCATGCCATTACCGACAGATCTGAGAGTGCCTCCCTTGTTTCCCACTACTCCTTTAAGTTCAAGACGTCTAGCACACACTAAGCTACGGAATCCCGGCCAACAGTCTCAATATCAATCCCGGGACATTCAGAATAGGGCCAAGACTAGCACCAGCACCACCAATGCCAATACCATAACTCGCTCATCAAAATCCGGCTATGCTTCGCCTGTGGAGCTGAAACCTCAGCGCACATCTCTTCGGATAGCTATCCGCAAGAGCCTAGAGTTGACGAAGGGGGACCTAGTCCAACCGGCAGACGACCACAAACCAGTGCCGGCAAAATCCTCAAAATTAGGCATACTATCTAGCGAGAAACCGAAGGCTAGGGTGCAAAATGAAGCTACTGATGGAATAGATCCTTGCCTAGACCTAGAAGCTAAATCTATGCCGCTCGCGACGTCACGACCGAGTTCTCTTTGCCGAACTGTGCGTGAGAGTATGCATGTGATGGAACACGGAAATGCACCTCCTAATGCGGCATCAAGTCAGATAAGTTCCAGTCAAGACACTGTGTTAAGGAGCAATGTCGAGGCCTCTCTTAAGAGCCCAATTGGTGCTAATAGTTGTGCCCTTTCATTGCCGCACTCCTCGACAGCACTCAACTCGAACATGCCCTTGACTCCTCTAGGGGTAGGGAGTAAAATGAGAACTTCATCACACCTTGGTCGCATGTCACCTACGTCTTCCACCAAACCCTCTCAATATACTACGATCACTATAGGATCTAGCCCATTAGCAACATTACAAACTCAAAAGAAACTAAGCAAAAAAGCGTCCCTCAATACGGCACAGCCAGCCCCCCTCTCCCGAACCCCTATTTCTAAACCACCCCTACATCGTGCTTCAAGTTTGGATGGTCAGCTATTTTCACCTACGGATGCTGCCAGACAGAGAATTCCAACCTCAGCATCTCTGACTAAAAGTCCTTTTGGCGATCAAATGCCTCAGGGCAACCCGGATAATTCCCAGTCGATAGTAATACGTAGAGGTTGGTACCAAGTGCGTAAGATTATCAATGAGGCCCCTGGTGGACTCTACTTGGTTGAGTGGGAGGGNCTCGACCCCCGGACTGGAGTTAAGGTAAATTATCCTCTTCTAATTTATTATTTGCCCATTCTTGCTTCGAACTTTCAATCTTTGGAGCCCTCCTGTCTTGATGATAAAAAATTAACTGAGTTCTTATATTATAGTGGCCGGCAACTTGGGTAAGTAACCCCCCGCGCCTTATTCATCATCATTAAATGATGGGGTAAAGTGTTATCCTTGTTTGAGTGTTTAGAATAATATCAAATGAGGGGATGGGAGCCATTTTGAGTCAGTGTCGATGGCTCTAATTTCAATAACGCCATTATAGAGCCTCTCATCAGCTAACGCGGTCAACTAGGTCCAATCCAAGAATGTATCGGCGAGCGCAGTCCTAGATTGGGAGACAAGAAAACAGAAGAATAAGACCAGTCAAGGATACGAAATGAGTTAGGCGAGAGTAACCACCCGATAATGCTATTCCTACTTCGTGGTTTCTTATACGTCACGATATCCCGATAGGCTAGGAACCAGGTAGATGCATGATATCTATGCCTGTGCACAAAAGACTAAGAGATGACGCCGGAAAAGGTGTACAAAGAGTATACCAGGAGATTATGCGAATAGGACTCAACAAATAAATAGTCTGCCAGCATCCAGGTCAGCCAGCACACTGTAAAGTTCGCATATATTAAGACATGATAATTATACCTTACTCATTAGCGACCCAATAGCCAATCTACGAGATATAAGATTCGACTCTTGGTAGGCATCCGGAGTCTTGATTCTAATCACGCTACCATTCAGCCAACTGGCTTTCTGGAAAAGAGATGGCAGTTTTGCTGCCTTGTTCTTACCTTCTATATATTCCTTACCTTATTCATCCGCATAAGATATGTGGCCATGCTGAGCCTGGTCGGTTAGGAGCTTAACAGATATACCCACGTGTAGAGTACAGAACGCGGAATAAGCTACGGACAAGCGCTGGATAACACATAGAACATTTTTGAAAAAAANGAAAAAATAAAGAAAATAATATCGCAATAAGATGTTAAACGTATAGCCGGGTTTATATACCTTAAGCGAGGGTTTACACGTACATGGGATATAGAGACACGCATAGCTGGCGCAGGTAAGAACAACATCTATCTAATTACTATCTATATAAGATATAATGATACACATCACCCCCTAACCCCCTTTATACGGATCTGGGAACACATCTCCTCTCCCATTGTCATTGTATCGCAGCAGACGCCACCGGTCGCGAGAAACGGGACGTGTAGTTGATTGGCTGCCGGGATGGGTGTCAGACGGAACGGCGTCCCGAGATGGAGGCTCCGCGCTGTACTCAGGGTGGTTGTTGTTAGGTTCGGGTGCGCGAACTTTCCCCGACCTGATGCATGCGCCGACGGATCTGTCAGCGCTGCTTATTATTCTCTTTCTCTTGTTTTCTTTTCTTTTCTTTTCCTGTTGTACTGAATTTGGATAGGGGACAGGAGGCTAAAAGGGGGTCATTGGCCTGAGCTATCAAAAAAAAAAAAAGAATCATTGAGTGTTAGAGCTAGTAGAACGGGGAGTTAGCGGAAGAAAGGGAGTGCTGTCCACCCATGAACAGGGTGACAATTACGTTGGCGATCTCCTTATCAGGGATGAAATGATCTTGTAAACACAAATTATTAGCTGCGAGATCATGTCCGGTTCCTCGTCGCTAACTCTAGTCGTTCCGTTACCCCTTCCTACTCTCCGGCGGTCTTTAATAATATCCATGTATATAGACCGCATCCTGAGATGTGCAGCGTCTCGAGACCGGCTCTGCAGTAGCGGCGCCCAGGGCATCAAGAAGTTGATCGGCTGAAACTTTACGTCATATCGAGAGCCTGGTGTAACCTAGCGAAGCTCGCCGTGAGCTTGGCCCGCACCTCGGCGCTCTAAAATGTGCGGGTAGCGGTGAAAAGGGCCATTTCGGACATGATAGTCGCCATGTTCGTTGGCTCTCCCGCGAATTAGAGCCGGCGAAATTCGCGTCGAGGGAGTCGGGGACCTCCTTTTCGACTAGCACGGCTTGAGCTTCGAGTGCCCCCTCTGCGAGATGTATTCAAAACTACCAACCCCCCAAGTATAAGCTTACAAATGGTAATTATATGGGATTGCTGATGCCTATCTTCTACTTTAGACACCACTCAACAGTTAGAATATCTCCTTGTCTCCGAGGTCTCTAACAATTTATAGGCAATGCTGATTTTGAAGCCCCTCCCCTTACTATCTCTGGGCTCTAACTAATATTAGTTGCGGTAACGATTGAGGGAATCCAGCTCATTCGTGACTAGAATGTTCTTGTACTAATTATAAGGAAATGCAGTCCGCAACATATTAAATCCATAACTGATGTACGCCAGTGCAGCAAATGGGAATAATACTATCTGAATACGAGTATTACACGCCATCTCTCTGTACACACGAATACTAAGACGATGATATGCAACATTCTTAGTCAAATCTAGCATCTAACCTATGGTCTATAAGCAGCTTGTTGTAATTAAATGCTTCTACTTATTTATACTTTGTTATATATTATCGTGTCTCTACTAACACTGACACCGCCCCCCTCGATGAGCAATAATACATACGTTAACTGAGCTCGACTATTCCCAATACCTCTCCTTCGCCCCGAGCCCTCGTATTCGGTTAGTTCCCTCCAACCCAGCAAATCCTCAATAATTCCATAACATTGTACTTCAGTCCCGTCATCCATCTAGCGACATACGTCGTCAAAGCACTTATAACATCCATCTTTTCTAGCGTCCTACAGCAGCAGCTACCGCGACGTAAATCCTCGCCGACTCCCATAGTGCACGCTCTCTCTCTCTCACTGGCTGCCACTTATCAGCAACGCCATCGCGTCCGAGACAGATTACCTTCTATCGGCAATACTTGCTAAAGCACGGCGGCAACGTCTTCCCCTTCGTGCCAGAAGCACCCTGACTTAACGAACCTCTCCTAATTCATTGCCCGCCGGCCCGAGGCGTGCGGTCATGTATTTGGTAATGGCTTTTATTTTTTTTATAATAGTGACTCAAGCATTTGCCCGACGTACATGAAGTGTTAGTGTATAAGGCTATACGACAAAAAAAAACTCTAAAAAGAATAGCTGATTTAAACCAAACTAGTAATGTTTGAGCATGATCTTTGCCCATTTAATATGTCCCAAACAGGGCACAGAAAATCCGGGGGGAAAAAAGGCGAGAAATTAAAACGCACGGGCTGTAACACGGAATTTCTCATCCATATTGAAGATGTCTTGACCACAACAAAAACAATCGCAACAGCTCTCTCACCAGGTATCGCGAGGCTTACGCGGCCTGTCCACTTCTAAAGCAAAGTAAATACGATATTCTGCTTAAATTCCTTTGAAGGAGCAGGACTGATTGGCTAAGATAGGTTTACCTTGGAGTACGAGATTCGGGGTGACGCACGTGCCGAAAGTTTCCGTTTCTGATTCGTAGAGTCTGATTATTTTTTTTTGGCTCCTGTTTACTTCATCTAGCGAATCATTTAAGACAGTAGTCATCGTATAGAATGTGGGGGTGTGCTTTTTTTCTCCTTGCTATTTGTAAATTGTACTCTGTGAGGGATATAATAGGTCTTTTTTGGTAGTATTACCTGTAATTATGTTATACTTGTAAACAATGACTGTGCGGCTCTGACAAGAACGTTTGATTCTTATCGCCAAGCACACTCGGGACATTTTGCTACTTAGCATTTATGACAATACTGCTATTCTGTATCGCAAGAACACACTGAAACGGCAAACATCTTCCCCCCACTCCATATTCTTATAGTGTCACAGTTTCAGTCTGTAGCTAGATACGGGAGTGATGGCGGACGACGCAAGGATCAAACACTTCGACATCCAGCCATAGTGTGATACCTACCGTTACCAATATTACGATAATACTTTGTCGCACAGATTCAACATTCTAGCACAGTATTTATTTTAATACCTACCAAACTGTACCGTATACATAGAACCACGCTGGCCAATCACATCAATGAAACAACAGCCTTGGGTCTCGGGCTTTCACTAGCACATCTTCCCTTCCTCGAAAGTGGTTGTCGGTTTGCAGCAGCGCAGAAGCGGTCCATCATATTCAACTTAGTAGATAACCACGCTGACTTCAAAATGAATTGTACAGTCTTGATAACCCCTACGATCAAGTATGATGATTCGAAGTTCGACGATGCCAAATCCGAGTCGACGCGTCATCAGTGTAGGCTGGAGAGCCTGCCACCCGAGCTTCGGCGACAAATTCTCTCTCATTTAGATATACAACAGCTCACGGCACTAGTTCACGCCTCCCCGATATTTTACCACCAGTATCATTCCGATCGCAGGTTTGTCCTCTGCAGCAGCCTCGAGAACACCCTAGGCAGCGCGATTGTTGATGCTCTTGCTGTCCATAGCGGTATCGAACAAAATATTCATGGATTCTTGAAGTTGCACTCCGAGAATATTACCCAAAGACCATATCTACCACTTCTCAATAATCTCACACTGGAGGAAGCGCTAAGCACGGTTGGGTTTTACACCCATTCTGTGAAGCCTCTTATAGACTGTTTCTCTCGTTGGATGCTCAAGAACCTTGCTGAAGAAGTGAGAAAAGATACCCCTAGCTCTGCCGATAAACTCGTACTCTCCAGAACAGAGATTATACGGTTTGCAAGAGCAACATATCGTTTCCAATTACTCTGTCAAGTGGCCGCTACAGATAGGCTAAACCTGTGGTCTGAAGACAAGAACGTGAAGGCATTTCTCGACATACTTGAACCATGGGAGATAGAAGAGCTTTTCACCTTCTACCAGTTCGCGGAGAATAAATACGACAACATCTTCAATGATATTTGTTGGGATCTGCATCCAGAAAACCCCAGGTTCGCTGATCAAACCAGGCCTCCTACTCCAGATGGAGCCTTCGAATTGGATTTATGGAGTAAGTTTTTCATCCTCACCCATGACACCTCAAAACTCCTCGTTCTCGTCATATTTAACACTCGAATAGCGGAACGAAATATATATCTAGAAGGAGTGACACTTTGCGGCCTTTCTCCGCTACTTACGGTCCTTTTTGGAATTAAGGATCACGAACATTTGGTGTCTTTCATGCAGGAACACATGACTAGGTCATACATTTCGCTCGATGCGCAAGATGGCATCCTGAGTGACTCGGTACAAAGTATGCGGCGCGACGAGAATCCTTCAGAAAGGGATCGGATGCAAGATGCCAGATCGCCGTGTCCATTCCGTGGTGAGGATGGGCCTGGCACACCACCGTTCGCGTGGACTATGATCTGGAGTGGCACGTACAGTAACTTGTATGGGTATTATATCCCTGATGAAATACGACGTTGGGGTTACGTCTTCTGGGACAGAGCGACGCTGAAGTCTACTGGGGGACAAGAGGTCCTGGAGCGGCAGTGGCGGAGGCGATGGGAGGAGGATCCAAGAGATTACGTATGGTAAACAATGAGATATTTTTTACCTGACGTACTACCATAATAAGCAAACAAAACAACCCGTGCTACATGTAAGTGCGTGATCTCGCTTCAAGTGTCAACTGAAAAGCTTGGTGTGATGTAAGGGAGGAAAACACTTAGTGAGCTGCTGCCTCAATTGGGTATTCAACATCGCTCGTCGAAAGTTAACCCTATGAGATCATTTAGATCCCATAATATCACTTCTCACATTACTAAGAAATGCCCACTAAGTGAGCATTGCTGGTCTGCTTAATTATCTTGGCTACCTGCGACTAGAATTAAGATTTGTACTGGGCTTAGGGAGACTACGACCTCTAAACCGTAATTGCAAAACCTTTGGTACTAGCTTCAGTATTGGGCAGTTATTAATACAGCTTGTAGTTATAAAAATGGTGTTTTCTGATTGTATATTTGCTGTTGTGGCGTTTATCGACCTTGTCTCGCCGGGCAGACTTTTGTTGAACTTGTCATGTAGATAATAATGAGTTATTGCTACTTTACGACCTACACCAGGGTCCATCTCAGTGATAGATTCGGAATTTGGCAGTACTATCAAAGACTCTAGAACTGCAATTGTGTGATGGTCTCGCCTCTAGAGAGTGGTAGTATCGTGAAACAACACGCTCCATTTCCAGTATATCAATTCTTTAAAATTTTACCCGAAACTTCCATGGCCGTAAGTTCTCTAGGAGGTGGTCAGATAGTCGGTATCACGCATATCTAGTGTTATGATACACCAGAAGCGCCTCCATTTTAGGGATATCCGTGAAAACGACCATTAATTATGCTAGAAAGATAGTTGGAGGTCACAGTGCACACAGAGTCATGCCTTGCCTCTATTACACATAACGCATAACATTGCTCCATCTAGAATTCCTGTGTGTTACATATAGGTGCAAGTATAATATTTCTATATATTCCTCCGCAGCTGGTGTTGTCATATTTCACTTACAAAGTAGCACACACACTTCAATTCTGGTGAAAACAAATTACCCAATTCTTATTGATAAATTTCTGCATCTTACTCATCCAAAGACCTTGTTTCTATTCATTATACATTTATAGTGCATCGTTCTTCTTCACGCCATGTGCCAACTGTGTTCTTCAGCTGGAAGATGGCTCCCAAACTGTTTATCGCCTCAGGTGCCGACTGTAAGAAGCTCCTTCAACAAATGGTTGGGACACGAATGGGTTTTCTTTTTCATTTTTTTTTTTTACAACTCCTCTAGCCTCCGGACAGCAATTAAGTCTAACATGTTTCCAGTACCAGTCATATACCTGGCAGGATGATACACCACTATTCCATCATAGCTCGGAATACCAGTATTCATCATCATCATCCCGCTCAGTAATTTCTGGAAATACCCTCGCAGGAAATTACAACTTTGCAAACGATGATGGAGCAATCCGGCCACACTTACAGGACAGTGTTTCAAGCACCTTGTCAGTAACGTCAGCAGAGTCAACAGTGCAACTTATTGAAACCTCCCCTGGCCTTCAAGGTCTAATCCATGATATAAGGAGAGATCTGGGGAAACTTCAAGGCACAGTGGACGAGCTCAAAGAATGGTTTAAGAGATTGGATCGCTCCGGATACAAAAAGCGTGAGCCTTGGACGGTTGAGATGCTGGATACTTATAACCATTACAAAACTCTTGCAAAACATCATGCAGATGCCCAAAAGGCGTTTCGGACTTACAGAGACAGAACTCTCGTTCAAACTACCCCTGAGCAGTACATAGAGCGTGCTAGGCTGGCTATTGCGTGGGGCCAAAGCACTGTGGCGTATGCTTATATTTCTTCCTTACCTCCTCACCTCAGCTTGCTAGTTACAAATAACGCGCATAACGTAAAAGCTAATGATTATTTCTTCACTCATTCAGTGCAGCCGAGGCACGGATCAACTTTATGGAGTCATACCGCGACGCCTATCGGCTCTCTGGCATACATACTCACATTAGGGCGGCAGGAGAAGCGCTAAACAGTGGCCGGAAGGCCGTTGACAATGCACAGAAGAGCTTTAACTGTAAGTGAAATTAATGTATCCTTGTTACATCGCCAAGTCAGTAATACCATAAGCTAAACAATTCTATGAAATAGATATCTGGAGATCAGTTGGTCAATCTCCTGATCCTTTGGTATTAGCCTAGGATTCTTTTGTTTACACCGGCAGAGTCCTAAGTTGATAGCCAAGGCCTAGTTAGATTTCATATAAAGACTACTAACTAATTATGAACTCCTCGCTCCAGCCCCATACGGTATGCTTATCTCTATGTGATCCTCATAGCATCATGAGGAAAATACTTATCACTGATTTAAGAATACCAAAAATTTGGAAGATACCAATTAAACCCAGTTCTTTGGTGAATATCGGGCGGCAGAAGTCCTGCAGATTTACATTGTTGACTGAAGCTATCCCCTTCCTTTAATAGACAAGAACTTCATATCAATTGCCTAGCAACTCTGATCTTCCCTAAAGATTTTGAGGTAATTTAACAACGCCACACCATGAGAAGTCTACCAAATCATCCCACGCTATACGAAATGAGCGTCAATCAACCGACTTGTCCTGCCTTTAGAAAAAATGAATATGAAAGGGCTAATATACTGCTGCAGCCTCAGGTATTGGCGACCTTGCTGTAGGGCGTGAGTGGCAGGGTCACGGGCGTGCAATCCGTAATCTGCTCCGAGTAGATGGCGCCGGTGCCCATCTGCCAGTTCGGGTTCGTGTAGTACGTGGTCTGGCATGATAGCGTCAGGTTGACGCTGCCGTAGGCGTGGAACGTGACGCTATATTCACATTTTTAGTACCCATACCTATTTTTCCGCATTCCAATTTCCACCTCATAGATGACCTAATGGAAGGGGAAAACTCACGGGTACACATCATCGGTGCAGCTCCAGGTCTGGTTGACGTCGACCTGCCCCGTCGGGCGGTTATAGTCGAACGTGGTGGTCGTAGTAGACCCGGACGGCGAGGTGCAGGTGTAAGTGATGCCGAAGTAGMAGAMGTCGGTGATGGAGAAAGGCGAGACCAGTGATCAGAGCGGCCAGGAGGCTTGAACGAAAACTAGAGGAACGGATGAAGGGATTAATAGGGAGAGATGGGTTAGGAAGGAGAGAAGAAAAAAAGAAAAAGAGAGATAGAGAGCAATCTTACGACGATGTAGTCATATTGTAATACCTTTTTGTGATACCCCCATATAGAACACTCATTCACTTTATAAGGCATATACATGGATGGATAGAACATACAGCATTGAACGGAATGGGAACATAGCATCTAGATATATAAATAAAGAGCATACGTATAAAGGGTTGGCATTTTCAATAACATTCTCGTGCGATGCATGTTGATTACTTTTAGGTTAACAACACGTGGATGTTGTAAAAAGGAATGAATTGAGTAACATGGTGCCCACCTCGGACAAGCAGCTTGACAGATGCCAGCTTCGATACCTAAACATGCGTATAGGTACCTATACTTGGATACCGCCCCACATGTACTTTACTAGAAGATACTACATTGCCTTACATGTAATTTTTAAGGTACACACATACTTGATATATCTGTTCGCTGTCTTCTGTATACACAATATATATACGTGCCTTCTTCTTTCCTATCTATGTCCGTTCCGCACACATTGAGTATAATTATTAGTGAATAATTTAGGATAGTGATATTAAGCTCTATGCCTCGTCGCGATGCACAGTAGTATGTTAGGGGTAGGCTCAAGATCTTGTTACTACTATAGATAGGGGGGCTGGCTGGCAATAGATTGACATTTTTACCCACATGGCTTTATGGGCTTATTTATCTACATACCTTTTACCGCTAATTACCTAGATATATTACTTAGAATGATACAAGCATGAGATGTAGGTAGGCGTAGGCATAGGCGTAGTGAGTATAAGGAGGTGAGATCGGGCTCCGGGATCGTGTCACCCCCGAAATACACCGCTACCATAGTAGCTGGGTCTAGCGTAGCGACCAGATCTACTTAGTGTGTATGATGGATGGTAACGGTGTAGATGGTGTAGACTGGGTACATGGATAGCTATTCTGTGTAAGGGTTTTGCTAACTCAGGGCCGCGCCCTGACTTCACTCGCCCTTTTACCTAACTAATAGTAGGATTTTGTTCATGATGAATTTCATTCTATTCTATCCTAAGCCTACAAGACCGTGCCCCGACTAGCATCATGTTCTCGTTGATCCCACATAAAATCTCAAGCTAGTCGCACCATCTCTTCGTCATACTCATCATCTCGTACTCATTTATCGTGTCATTCCTTATTGGCGGGATACCCCGATGATCGTGCGTTATGTAATGAGAGTAGCCGTCATCAACATTCGGAGAAACTCTTGGGCTTCGATAAAGAGCGGAAAAAAAAAAAAGGTAACACTGGTCGACATATCCACGGCAGCATAGCGTGCGAACTTCTTAATATGAGACTAAGCCACGGCATAGAGATGCTAGGTATTCGTCGTCGATGCGGCGATACAATATCGTGCACAAGACTAGGAAGTCGTTTCAACAACGACGCAATTATTTCTTAGAGACGACTGGTCATCTCAGTGAACACTAAGGTAATTAGAGTCAGAATTCATGTACATTATTCTAAGTCATGAGATGAGGGATTCTTGACCATGGAAAAGGAGGGGAGGGGGTTTCTATCACTAGCCAGATACGACTTACTTCCAGTCAGACTTTCCATCTCCCAATCGTCAACATTGGCGGCCTCCCACTCCGCCTGCAAGTACTGCAAGATGGCCCAAACTTGGTAAAACTCCAATTCGCCCTCACCGTCTTCGTCGTTGTTGGGGTCAAACTTGCCGCAGGTCCACTCGCCATCATTCGCCCAGCTAAAGAGCAGGACACGCACCAAGAAGCGCGTGGCATGGCTATCATGTGAAATAAAGCGTTAGTATGAATCGGCCAACAGGAAAAAAAAGAGGGGGANAATGGAGGGGGAGAGTGAGAATGAGATGCTAATTCGGGGAGTTATCAGGACGTATTGTCTCATGTCGTCTCAAGTACGTTCAATCAAGAGTGAACCATAGCGGAGGAGGATTCAATTGTACGGATGCACTCACTCTAACGGAGTCCAGTCCTTCTTACTAGACTGCATCTCGGGACTAGCATACTTGGGCTGCAGGAAGGCATTGGACGATATGCACCAGCGATACAGCTCGCCGCATTGCACGGCCGCATGATCGTGAGGGACCTCGAGGAAGTCCCGGCGATACTCTCGAAAGAAGGGCTTTACGTAGTTGCTATCGAGCAGCCGGCGCGCCGAGTGTCTGGTGCTCGTGTCGTAGTTCAGCCAGATGCAGAGCTGGTCATAGCTCTTCTGCAGGGCTGTCAGTCGCTCGCGCGGAATCGTCTTTCTCGCCATCACGGAAATAGTTAGAATGATGAATGCGTGGATATGTAGACGCAGAGGTAGGGTAGCTAGAAGAAAGGGAGGATGGGAAAGGAGGAGAAGAGTAAGAAGGACTCGAAGCAAGAACAATGAGGTTTGTCGTTTTTCAGAAATGAGACTTGCATATCGTGGGGAGAGTCTTAAATGGTGTCTCAGAGTCTTATGTCTTATGTCTCATGTCTGAGCTCCTCTTAGCTCTCCCTTTGCTCTCAGCTCCCACTTTCAGAACTGCGGGTAAACGTCGATCGTCAAACAGATGTGACGTCTCTTTCTTTCTCCCTGCCTTTCTGTCATGTGATTCGCGTTGAATCTCATATACATGTATCTGTCTCCTTCCTCCTCCCCTCACTTTATCTCATATTATATTATCCCTGATAGCCTTATCCAATTGAAGTGCTCATTTCACGAGGCAAAGATGCATCGAGGCGAGGTACACGACTCTGCCATGCAGCGGATCAGCGACCCGACCAATTATCTCGTTAGTCCATGCTGCAATATGGTTTGCCTGTCGGGGCTGCCGGCATCGAGTTGGGGTTATTTCTCCCACCCCCGACTCGGCTGACTATGCTGATATAATCTATCTGGTTGTGTAGTCTAATCTTTGTTTGCTGAGCACTGTCTCTCCCAGTCATCTACTTACAGCATGGATGTCCATGCATATTAGTCTACATACTTGGCATACGTGTCAGATACAAACAAAAGGACATATCGAGAGAAAATATTCAATTCTATCTAGTCATGTGTATATTACTTAAAGTAGAATCATTTTCTTTTGACCTACCCGAGAAGAAGTGAAAAGAAAAGAAAATGAGAATAAAAATGTGAGTGACCCATATGGAGATGGAGAAAGGTATAGAGAAAATCGGTATAAGGACCAATATTATCCTGAAGTGACTCAACATTTCGATGACCTTATTAGCTCTCTGTATACGAACTGAGCAAGACAACATGGTCTGACCTCCTGAGAATCCTACCCCCATGAAATCAGGTTAAGTTTCCCACGCTTGCAAAGGAGAACCTAAATGGTGGATCGTTGGTGCCACTCCCGCCAAACGATTAAACTTGGGTTTTGGGACTTAGAGGTCGTGGGATTGTTATCAGACCCCTATGAAGGGTCTACCCGTGAACAAGACACCAGCTAGTAGTTAACATACGCTGACAAGGGTCTAATGGTTTTAGATTCAAATAGTTCCGGTATATAGAGCCCTCTCAGCCGTACCAATTCACTTGAGAGGACAAGGCGCATGAAGATGTAGTATCTAGAATATTCATTCTCTACTATCATCGATTCAATACCATGGTAGTAACAGAATAGTTTAGGTGGAGAAGAAGAATATCTATAGTATAAAATATAGTATATAGAATAATATATAGTGTATTGAGGCTAAAGTAGACAGAGGCAAGCCGTTTGTCTAATATTGGTCAAATTTACGAATGTACGCGACACCGGCATAGAGTTAATCCTCGTCTCCTTGTTTTCTGTCTTTCTCCCCTTTCGTATGGCGATATTGTCGATGCGAGTGTCTATGGGTCAGGAACAGGTTCTTGCTGACTAACTGAATAGCCGAATGGACGGATTTACATCATGGGCATGCTTAACCCGGGAAGCTCGGTGAGCCCTGAGGTCGATGATTTGTTAGCGTTGTCTCGCGTTGTGAAATGAGAATGTGATTATATAATACAAAATACAATATGTTTATAATATATATATATACGATAAACATATCATATATATGATGACGGTAGTAGTAAAGAAAGTGCAACTTACAGCCCTCGTTGTTCTCCTGTACAATAGGCTTGATAGAGCAAGCCTTGGCGTTGGTGATGGCCTGGTTGGCGAGTGTTGAGCACTTGGCGCCCATGCAGCCCGAAGTGTCCATGGCCTTCTGTAGCGAGTCACCCTTCCATCCGAATACGTAGTCTCCATGTTGACCGTAACCTATTCACTGTGTTAGATACCGGGATTACACTATGGCATGGGAATAATTCTTTTTTCCCCTTCCCCAGGTGGACAAGATAGGGGTCAGGGCAATCTAGGGCTAGACTGATGAGGCAAGGTAAGGCTTACCTGTGTTGTCGCCAGTGCTGAGGTAGAAGGGCTGCGAGCCGTCGGTGGGCCAGTCGGCTGGGTTGTTGAACTTAGTGGTGTCCCAGACTACCTCGTACATCAGCTGTGGGATGCGGATGGGGTGCGTCGACGGGCACGCTCCGCCTAGGCTCAGGAAGTCGGCGGGTCCTGTCGTCGGGTACGTGACGTGGTCTTGGTGGTTTGGCGTGTCAAGGTTCTTGCCATCCCAGCAGCTATAATAAACATCATGATGCTAGGTTAGCGCCGAAAATGTGGTGGGCTCTGGGGGTGAGTTTGAGTGGCCTCGCAGTTGGACTTACGTTGGGAACAGAATGTTCGATCGGATACCACCAGCGCACTGCTTCTTAGGTAGATACTCGGTATCGAGGCTGTATTTCCCCCATCCCTTGTCAGCAACCAGATGATCTTTGTTATACGATATCATGGCATATATATGATATACATATATATGTATATACTAGATAGACGCGACGTACGTGTTGTCCATGCATGGAGCAGCGTAATCACCGCCAAAGTTGGGGCCAGTGTAGCAGCGGTAGCAGTTCTGTCGCCTGAGCTTGGTGCCCGTACGCGAGCGAGCCATAGCATCTCCGACAAGCATGCGGAAACCCTATGTATTGTATATGCTGTTAGTAAATGCTGTGCCATGTTTCGCCATATAAGGGGCTAATCTGATCAGATCCTCTTATACTGGAGAGGACAGTGGGATAGATAGGGGTAACGAACGGGCTTGAATGCCGTGATCTTGCCTGGCTGGGCCGAGACGTAGTACACGAGCACACCTCCGGCGGTCTGAGTGCTGAAATTATCATTGAATTGGTATCTAGATCGATGGGCATTATGTTAGCGGGTTTTCTCCGTTTTCTTTTCTTCTTTTGGTAGTTCCTTAAAAAATACAACACAAAAAGGGGGGAAATAAGGGTAAAACATACGCAGCACCACCCTGAGGAACACGCTTGTAAGTGCCGTTGCGGGCCTTGAAGTAGAGGTTCGCAGTCCAGTAGTTGCTGAAGTCCTCAGAGAATGCACAGGTGGTGCACGAGGCCTTGGTCGAGACGTCGCCGGTCGTCATGGACGCGTTGAAGGTGTTGCCACCCACGATCTGGTGAACATGCGGCGA